>JBAKBP010018159.1:0-47311 GCA_037953745.1 Lithodes maja
CTGATAAGTTTTCGCTGGGTGGCAGAAAGTAGATGAATGAGATTAGCAAAATTCATGGTGGTACAGGGTTACATTAATGTAAATGATGATACAGGATATACGATGCGTTTCACTGGACAACCAGCATTATCAAGTAAGGATAGAATGATATAAACTTGAACTTGAAGGGGGATAGACAGGTTGGGGAGGTAAGAGGTCTCTAAGGATTAGAGAGAAGTAAAGATGGAAATGAAGAGCAAAGTCGAAGAGTAAGAGATGGAGGGCGGTCCTCCATGCTATCATTAGTTTTTGTGTTGTCTCAATGGTGTGTCGCAGGAGCATCTCAGAGCAGCAATGCCAAGTGGTGTTGGTGGTGTGGAAAGGCCGTTGATGTTGGTGAAGGTGGGTGATGGTGTGTTTATGAAGCGGATGGTGAAGCTGGAGATTCTTGGTGGACTTGGTCTGTTTTCTCCCGTTTAGTTATTTATATTCAACTTTTTTTTTTCTAAGTTCTTCTTTATCATCTGGTAGTAACCTCTCCCCTCCGTCGAGAGTACCCAATCAGTTACTATTTCTTCAAAGTATTTTTGTTTCATTGTAGCTGGAATGGTATATTCAAGATCTGTTGCAAATCTTAGCCATTCTTCATCTGTCCGTGGGTGAATGCTTGAGATCTTGGTAGCTGTGTCATTGGTTTGAAAATTTGGCTTCTTGTCCCTCAGAGTTTGTGGTGTTAGAACAGGAGGGGGAGGAGTTGTCATGATGATATGTTCTGGTGATGAGCTGGTAGACTGGATTGGAGTAGAAGAGGTTTTGTCTTCTTCTTGATCTTCAGCATCCAGTAGCTCGACATCCACCTCTTCTTCCTCGGAGTCTTCTTCATCCGATTCTTCTTGGTGAGTTTCGAGGTCTTCTGGAGATGTCGAAGCTTGTGCTTGTGCCCGGTCCTCCGTTGGTTGTTCTGGCTCCTTCCGTTGTATGCTCAGGGGTCGTGGGAGCAGGAGTTGTGGCCTCATGGTCTTCTTTGGCTTTGGTGATTTCTTCTTAGGTGGTTGTGTATCATCCAGAAGATCCGGAGGGATGACAATGGTCGGGAGACCGTTTGCCTTGAGGAGAGCCGGAAGAAGTGTGGAAAGTAGGCTTTTATTGTCCCCAGCAAGAGCGATGGCTGTGTGAACAACGATGGTGATGGTGGTGGTGTCTGTCTTGGCACCTGTCTTCACTCCAGGGATGGTACCATGGCTCCTCCGTTGTTTTGGACGAGCATGGTGAGATCCTTTCACTGCCAAGCCTCCAGGACCCGTAACTTGATCTGCTTCGGGCCCTTTCCGTCCAGTCTTGACATTGAACTCCACCTGTTCTCCGTCCCCTAGTGATGGCTGGAACTGAGGGTTGTTCTTGATGATAGACTTGTGATGGACGAATATATCTTTATGGTTATCTGATCTTGTGATAAAACCATATCCATGCTTGACGTTATACCACTTGACAGTGCCAATGGTCTTGTTTTGGCTAGCCATCGTGTAGTGTGTAGTGGTGGTCCTATTGGCATTGGTGGGGGGATAGACAGGTTGGGGAGGTGAGAGGTCTCCAAGGATTAGAGAGAAGTAAAGATGGAAATGAAGAGCAAAGTTGAAGAGTAAAAGGTGGAGGGCCGTCCTCCTTGCAATTCTTTGGTGATTCTTGGATGTGATAAGTAAGAGTAGTCGACGAGTATCAGTGCTTCTTGTGGAGTGCTAGGTGGTGCTGGTGGTGTGGAAAGGCCGTTGATGTTGGTGAAGGTGGGAGATGGTGTTATTTATGAAGCGGATGGTGAAGCTGAAGATTCTTGGTGGATTTCTAGTTATTTATTAAGCTTTTTTATTTTGTTCATATGATTCTTAACCTTCGATACGCGTGCTCTGCCCTCCGGTGTTAGTCTCGACTCATGTAGCCAGGTAGAGGGGTATTTTTGTTTCATTTCATCTAGAGTACAAGTTTCAAGGTCTTCTGCAAAACTTATAAATTGTTCGTCTGTCACACAAGCAAAGTTTGGGTGATAATCTGGCTGCTTCTCCCTCACAACTTGTGGTGTTAGAACAGGAGGGAGAGGAGTTGTCATGATGGTCGGTTCTGGTGTAGAGCTGGCTGACTGAAGTGGTGTAGAAGGGGTCTTGTCATCTTCTTCTGGATCTTCAGCATCAGATAGTTCCACATCCACTTCTTCTTCCTCAGAATCTTCCTCTTCATAAGAGTCATCTTGGTGAGTGTCGAGGTCCATGGAGTCGTCTTCTGTAGGAATGATGATAGGTGCTGGAGATGTGATTCCCTGTGTTGCCTGTGGAGTTGGGTCTTCAGGATGCTCAGCTTGTTGGGATTGTGGTGCTGACGTGTTGATCCTGTTAACCACTCGAGGTACAAGGGAGATCTTCTTCTTTGGCGTCTTTCTGGGTTTCTTCTGGGTCTTGTCGACTGATGGTGGTTGCTGGAGAAGATTAGGAGGAATCACAATCGTTGGGAGGTTATTGGCTGTGAGTAAAGCAGGTAGGATGATTGAAAAAGGTAAACAGGAAGGGTATATATAGAGGGTGGAGGATCAGCGGAGGCGAAAATCATGGGGCAAAAGTCTGCTATTGGTGGAGGGGTATTCTAGGAGAGAAAAAAGAGAGAACCGCTTCACGCATGCGCACTGGATGCGGGAAGGTGGTGGTTGGTTGGCAGGATCGAATCTGATTGGCTGCGTGTCGAGGGGCGTGGCCTAAGTTGCGTAGTACGTGTGGCGCCGGCAGAAGACGAAACTGAAGGAGGTAGCGCGGGGGGCTGCGTCAAGGGCACCGGGGGGGGGGTCGAGGGGGGGGCGTTAGGTCCTGTAGGGTAGTGCCTTTTGGCAGAAGGAAGGATCTGAAGGTCTAGAGTTTGGTTGTTGATGTTGGGATGTAAGGCTTGGATATATAATGCTTCGAGTATAGGTAATCTCCTTGGGTCACTTTCTTTATCGAGTATGGTGGTGTGTTTCTCTAACTCGTTACGTGTGAGGTGGGGGTGGTTAGGGTGAGATAGTGGTCTTTGATGGCTCCAGCCTGAAGGTGAAGAGTTAACCGACGTGAAAGATGAGTCTGCGTCATACCAATATAGGAATGAGGTCCACAGTCCTCATAATTACAGGTATGTTGGTAAATGACGTGATCGTCGGTCATCGGGCTCTTTATCTTGGTGGAAGCTGGTTTGTTGCGGAGAACGAGGTTGGAGGTCTTGTGGGATTTGTAATAAATAATTAATTTGATTTTGTTTTCCGGGTTGGTTGGGTGGACATGCTTGGAGATTATTTCTTTTAAGACGGCCTCGTCATTTTTATGTTCAGAGGACATAAAATTGCGGTAGAAGCTTTTAATTTCATTGGGGGGGGGGGGGGGGGTCAATGTTGGGAGGGCTATGGGTATACCATTTTTCAAGATGGTGGTTGATGGTGCTGGAGATGTCGGAGTTGGAGTATCCGTTATTCACTAAAACTTGGGATAGTCTTTCTAGTTCCAGAAACTCTTTCTATTCCAGGTCTCATCAGAGACCTGGAAACTTTGAATAATAACATTTCCAACGCAGAAATTGCCATTTCTATCAACCTCGTATGTATTAAAGAAAATATATATATATATATATATATATATATATATATATATATATATATATATATATACAACACGCATACATTGAGAAGTCTTATATAGACACTGTATATTATTTTCAAGTTTCTATAAATTTGTCCTTTTCTGTTTCTCCTGTCTACGTGTTTTACCTTTGCCAGTCATCGTCCCCATAGACCCCACATGATTTTATTATGATCGAACATCTGACCGTCACTTCTTTATGTCATGTGCTTCATCTTCTTATAATTCTTTGTATTTTTCGTCCTTTATTTGTTCTTTTCCTCCTCCTTATCTACTACTCTCCCCCATAATTTGTACAATTATTTCTTTACTGTCATATCCTGCTTATTTTGAAACTATATTTCTCTTCCTTCTGATGTTTTGCTTCCACCTATGCCTTATTTTCCTTTTCCTTTTCCTCCTGCTCCTTCGCTTCACCGTCCCCAATAAAGTCGTTTAATAATCAACAATATGGCTCTCATTCCCTGCTGTGATGGGGTAATGGTGTTCCGGGCCTTAAGGGAGCTCACCTTGCTTTATTTCTCTTTCTCTCCCTCTCTCTTTGGCTTGTATCCATTCGGCCCCATTCAGCCTATTGTCTTAAGACGTTTACCCCCATCCAGGTGTCAATATTTTCCTGGCGGGCGAGCCAGCATATATATATTTTTTGTTTTGACACCAAGCTAAATTTGTACATTTTTCTAAAGTAAAATGTCTCCGGTAAAGCCGGATTTCTCCATACAATGCTGGCTCGCTATTGCTCGCCAGGATGTGGATAAACGTCTTAAAACAGTTGGCTGAATGGGGCCGAATGGGTACAAGCCAGAGAAAGAGAAAAAATGAGAGAAAGATATAACAAGCCGGTTGCCCCCCTTCATGTCTATCAAAATGTATCTTTCCTTTTCGCATTTTTCATGTTTATTCCACATTCCACGGGTGAGCGCTGGTCCTATCCAGAGTGAGGTTTAACATCCTCTACCCAACCTTAGCCGTTTCTGTTTGTTTCTTTTACTGTCTTACTTTACCTTCTGGGGACATGAAACTAGGAATCCTCCTCCCCTTATAGACTTCACCAACTAGATGAGACAGAGAAAGGGGCGAGGGAACGTGAAAGTGGTCCCGGACCCTAAGAATTGGAACTTTATAATATATTGTTTCTGTATCATCCCTCTCATGCTCCTTCGTTTTTAGCTGCCCTCCATCGGCTATTTCCTCTTTTCCATCCTCTTCTTTCTTCTGTGTTACTCGTATCCACCATTTATTATATATTCTGCGCCCTTTTCCTATTCTCTTCCCTCTGCCCTCCTCCTGCCAGTTACCGTCCCCAAACACCTCACATGAGTGTGTTTGATAATCAACAACATTACCCTCACTTCCTGTTGCAGTGGACTGCTGGTTTAAGGGGGTTACCGTTTTTGGTTTTCTTTCTCTCCTTTTCTCTCTTTCCCTGAATTGTATCCATTCGGCCCCCATTCAGCCGACTGTTTTAATACGTTTATCCCCATCTAGGTGACTTTCTTCCTGGCGAGCGATAGCGAGCCATCATTGTATGGAGAAATCCGGCTTCGCCGGAGACTTTTTTCTATCGAACAATGTACAAATTTAGCTTGCTGTCAAAAAAAATATATATATATGCTGGATCGCTACCGCTCGCCACCTGGATGGGGGGTAAACGTCTTAAAACAGTAGGCTAAATGGGGCCGAATGGATAAAAGCCAAAGAGAGGGGGAGAGAAAGAGAATAAAAGCGAGGTGAGCTCCCTTAACAGTCTTTATACCAGTGACATCTTTATCAGCTACATTTAGAACATTTGATTAAGCTTAGAAAGGATATAGGGTTGCCAAAAAGATTAATTGAAATAGTCTGTATAGCCTTTTAATGGGTAGAGGTCCTTCCTAAGCTGAACAAAATCGCGTAATATTAGCCAGAATATAATTAAAAAGACGTCGCTGGTACAACAAAGGTTAACTTATGGTCCTCAATACCTCACTTCCAAATTGTTCATGTACGGCAATTGCTGGAAGGAACGGAGGATAAGGTAAAGCCTTCTTCTTTTCTAGCTTTTCCTTCAACTTTCCTTTTCTATCGGGTATGCCATCTCTACTAGAATTAAGTCCTGACCACCTCGTTTGGATCGCATGGTCTGTGTGGCCAGTGTATATATGTAAATTTTTCTCTCTATCTATCTATGTGTGTGTGTGTGTGTGTGTATGTGTGTGTGTGTGTTTGTGTGTGTATTCATCCTTATCCAACGACCCCACCATACAGTTGTTTGATGATCAACACAGTGGGCCTCGCTCTCTGTTGTGGTGGGATGGTGTTAGAGGTGGTCATCAATACCTTCTTCTAGATAATTTTCGTTTCCTCTTTTATTCTATAGAAGCGATCATTTGGGCATGCGTATATGCATGTGTATGTGTAAGGTTTTGTGTGTAAGTGTGTATGGCTGTGTGTGTGTTTCTTCTTTTGTTTGTGTGTTTTTAGCCTGCGTTTGATCTTTAACAGTGTTTGTTTTAAATTGTAGCTCCGCTCTGTTGCATAAAGGTGTTGTTTGTGTTTTGTCCCCTTCCTGTCATTCTTAGTTCCATTGTTCCTTTGTTATTCCCTTATTTTCTATTTCCCAAGTTAAGTCGGTGTTACATGAATCGGCGAAAAGTAACAGATGCTCGTATCCGCTACAGGTTATCCTGTTAGTTTATAAGTATTTACAATATTCATTCTTGTATGTTACAAGGCTATTCACTATGTGTACTTCGTACACAAACCAGCCCATTGACGATGGTAATTACAATTATTTACCGTATTCTAAGGCATCCATAATACTCTTTAGTTGATGTTCTTGCAATGAGAAGTACTGGATAATCATTGCAATTACATTAACTTTCGTATCATTTTGACTACACTACAGTTATTTCCACCGACAATGATTTTGTGTTGTATGGAAGAGACAAAAGGCAAAGCTACCAGTAGTAATTATCCCTCCCTAAAGTTGAAACAATTATAGAGAGTCAAATTCAAGGTATGTTAGACTAAAAATTTCCGGTATGAGTGACACCACCCCACACATAAGAACAGTACTCGATACATGGGCGCACTGTGCCCCTGTACAGAGCAAGAATCTGTGTGATGCCCACACAGAACCCACAGAGACGGTTGAGAACAATTAACTTCTGAAAAGCTGTTTTGGCAAGAGTGGTAACATGATCTTTCCAAGAAAGGTCAAAAGAAAAAGAAACGCCAAGAATATTGAGAGAAGATGAACGGTTGATTTGTGTGTTGTTGAAGAGTAAGGGATAGTTATAGAAATGATTATGAAAGGTAGTTAGATGGAGACATTTTGTTTTGAAAGCATTGAAAGCAATAAGGTTTTCTGCCACAATCGGATATAGTTGATAGATCGGAAGATAGGTGTGCTACGGCCTCAACACGTAAGTGATAAGGCCACAGCACACCTTCACTTAAGTGTAAATCTAGTTGAATAGTGTAAGGTAGAGTCATCATCATAGGAGTGAATAGGACTAAAGGTACAGTTCACAAGATCATTAATAAATACTAGAAAAAATAACTGGAAATAGAACAGAACTTTGAGGGACACAGGAGTTGATAGGTTGCAGAAGTGAGCGATTGCCATCAACAACTGCAGCTATGGAACGGTCAGCAAGGAACTTGGAGATAGGGGCACAGATAGAGGGATAGAAACCGAAGGAGGGTAGCTTAGAAATAAAAGGTTTGTGCCAAACTTTATCGAAGGCTTTTGAAATGTCTAGCGCAATAGAAAATGGCTCACCAAAGTCCCGACACAAGAGTGACCAAGTGTTTGTAAGATAAAACAGAAAATCACCAGTAGAGCGGCCCTTAAGCATGTAGATTATGGGAAGAAAATGGTTAAGACATTTTGAATTAAGAATGTTTTCAAGTACTTTAGATAAACTAGAAATGAGAGCAATTGGACGATATTTGAAACACTGAGAACGGTCACCATTCATTGGGACAGGTTAAATGATAGCATACTTCCAGCATAAAGGGAAAATGTTAGAGGAAAGGCAGAGACGGAATAGTTTATTCTGGTCAGCAAGGAAGAACAGCATAACAGGAGCAACAGTATCTGATCTGTATACCTTAGTATTAAGCCCAGAAAAGGCAGAGAATACATCCTCAGAAGAGATTAAGATATTAGCCATAAGAAAGAGGGAGGGGGTGGAGAGCAAGAAATAGCACCGGAATCATCGAAGGTGGAGTTTTTAGCGAATATTTGAACGAAGAGTTCAGCTTTTGCAGAAAGGGACATGACGGTGGTGCCGTAAAAGTGGAAAAGTGAAATGAAAGAGGAGGAAGTAAAATGGTTGGAGAGGTTTTTGGATAGATGCCATATAGCATGGTAGAGTAATGGGGTTTCTGAAAAATGTGAATGTTAGGAGCATTTTTAGGTAAAAGTTGGGAACCAGACTTTTTAGCATATTTCAGGTATGCTGAATTCGATAAACCCGGTTCCCAAGCGAAATTTTGAGTTTTTGACCATCTAATTTGCATAAACAAAATGGCCGCCAAATTGGAAATTTTTGACACTTCATGAACCATTTTCTCCAATATCTCTCTAACTAAGCAAGCAAAAATGACAAATAAAGTGTCTATACTTATGTTTTGAGGGTCAGAGAATGTGATTAAGGCATCTTTAAAGTGATTAGTGATAAGCCTTCACGTAAATGTGCAAATTAGTGGCTGCAATTATAGAAAAATCAATTTCTCCAATATCTAATGCTAATACTAATACTAATTGTTTCTTTTATTTGCAGACTACAATGGATCCAGTAGTTACTTTGAAGAGGCCTTCACCTGTAGATTACAGCTTGTGCATCTTCTGCCAAACTCACACAGCCAGTGTTATTCCTAGTAATGCAAGTGACCATGGACTCGCAAAAGTCAGGGATGCTGCCAGTACCAGAAGAAAGCTTAGAGACACTAAGAATATCGATGTGATTGACCGTCTTGAGAATGTCTTGGATTCTGCTGAAGCCGAAACTCTTGTGTGGCACAAAATGTGCTATGCCCACTTCACGGACAAAAGTAAACTTGAACGTTTGCGGAAGATGCAGGCAACCAACTACCAGAATCCGTGTTATCAGAGTTTCAAAGGGGCAACTTTGTTGTAAAACGTTCTGTTCAAAAGTTCAACCAAGTAGATCCAGACCAAGCCATGGAGTGGATAAATGGTACAGGAAAGAAAGCAGGTGGAATCATTGGCATCACAAAGACAACATCAGCGCTTTGTAGATGGACCCTTTCCTATAATATGAGGTCTCACATTGCAGCTGAAACGCATGCAATGTACAACAACTGTCCTGGTAGTGCACGTGTTCACAATGAAGCTACCAAATCACGGCAAAAGCGGGACAACGATGACGAGATGGCATTGCTCTCGGCCTTCCAGGGATTCAAGGTTTTTGCATCGGTTTCACCAGCGTCATTGCAGAATCTGGCCACAAAAGACCTAGCAACAGAGGCAATCCAAAACGCATTACTTTGTGCCAAAGAACTCGGACAAGAAAAAGTGAATACATTCGTTGAGGAGAGGATGATTGTACCTGAGCAAGGTGACAAGCCAGATGTCAGCATCCATGCACCCCTACACAGGAGTAATGCCAAAACGTTTGCATCTCTGTATGAAGTGGTCAAAGACAATAAAGAGAAAGACAAGAGAACTATCCTGAAGGCAGATAGAAACGTGCTTCAACGCCTTCTTACTGCCTATGAGGCAGGTCGTCCAGTTGACTTGCCAGCTGTCCTAAAGCACGAGCTTCTGCCAGTTTCTGTATCACTCGCTGAAATGAATGGTACACTCCGCACTGGAAATAAGTCCATACTGGCAGATAAGTTAACGGAAGACATAATCTGCCCTGAAGCTATTGAACTTCACGACTCATCATCCTGCCTAATCATTGATGGACAAGCACTGGTGGTTGCTCTGGGAAAGCCTGACAATGCAATGACCTTTGGGGATTTGGCCGACACATACGTAAGAGCAGTATTAAAGGCAGGTTCTAACTATCAACGGGTAGACATTGTGTTCGACAGATATAGAGAAGAGACAATCAAGGGTGGTACGAGGACACGACGCACGAAAGCAGATCGACCAATCAGACGAATTGTTGAGGGACGTGATGTGCCTCTTCCAAAAAAATGGACTAACTTTGTGTCGCTCCCTGCTAATAAAGCTGATCTTGCAAATTTCCTGTCTGAGGAACTGTGTTCTCAGGCACCTGATGATAAGGAGATTGTAGTTGCCGGGGGATTCAGAGAAGAAATTGAGGTTAGGTCATCAAAGACAATCACTGATTTGACTCAACTGAGAGCCACACATGAAGAAGCTGACACTAGGTTGGTGTTACATGCTGTGCACAGCCAGTTCAATACAGTTGTTGTGTCATCAAGGGACACTGATGTTCTCGTGCTTTTGGTTTCCCACTTCCCACGTGTACAATGTGAACACCTCTGGATGATGTCTGGTACCACCAAGAAAAGGCGATATATACCCATTGATGCAGTTTTCAACAACCTACCAAGAGATTCAACAACAACTCTTTTACCATTTCATGCATTAACCGGGTGCGACACCACCTCCTACATCGCAAATCACACCAAAAGGTCATCATGGAAAGTCTTCAAACAGCACCATCAATTGCTCATAAACTTGGGAATCAGTGAACTCACAGAGGAGACCATTCGATCTTCAGAAACGTTTGTCTGCAGAATATATGATGTGCACAAAACAGACTCTGTTGATGCAGCAAGGCATATACTGTTCTCAAAGACTGCCAAACCAGAAGCAATGCCACCAACACTGATGCTCTCCGCTTCCATTTGATGCGAGTACACTATCAAGCAATGATTTAGAGAAATGCTCACTGTGCTGTACCTGAGCTTCCTGCACCCACAGACATGGGATGGAAACATGGCGATTCAGGACTACAACCCATTCTGATGTCATTGAGTCCGATCCCACAAAGTTGCCTGGAAATTATTTCATGTGCCTGCCAGAAACAATGCAGGACGCGTCGGTGCAAATGCCGCAAATCCGGGTTACGATGCACAGCAATGTGTGCATGTCAGCAACAGAGTGATGATCAAACTCTGTGTATTGCATGAATATGGTCTACTCCAATAAATAGTTCAGGTGAGTGACAGATATTGCCCTGTTTTGCCTGCATAAGCATCAAGGAGTATCTTAGGGTAAAGTTGGGAACCATTGATTTTTCTCTAATGACAGCCGCTAATATGTATATTAAAGTCTAGGCTTATTACCGATTCCTTTAAAAATGCCTCAGTGACATTCCCTGACCCTCAAAACATAGGTATAGATGCTTCACTTGTGATATTTGCTTGCCTAGTTAGAGAGATATTGGAGAAAATGGTTCAAGAAGTGTCAAAAATTTCCAATTTGGTGGCCATTTTGTTTATGCAAATTAGACGGTCAAAACTCAAAATTTCGCTTGGGAACCGGGTTTATCGAATTCGGCATGCCTGAATTATGCTAAAAAGTCTGGTTCCCAACTTTTACCCAAAAATGCTCCTTGATTCTTATAGAGGGCCTTTTTTAAGAAATCCCACTATACTATGGGACAAGTTCATTGCTATTTTCATTAATGAAAGAGTTTTTGGCAAGTCGAAGAGAAGATAAAATTATGGCTTCTTTGCGGGCAGAATCATAATTTGAATTTGAAGCCGATGGTACTTTTTGAATGTTTCTTCCATATTGCGGATAGTAGTAGAAAAGGCACAATAAAAAAAAAATGTTTTGCATTAGATTGAGAGAGATAAGTAAGCTTCAAATTGATGGAGGCATATATGGTCCCCTTCCCTTGGGACTCGAAGCAGATCATGATTGAGAATTTTGTTAATAGAATTGTGAAAGGATAGTGTAGTATATAATCAAGTTAGTGTAAATATTTTGTATAATTATATTAGTGGCGTTGTGAAATAAAAAATAGAGGAGGTGGTATGGAGGGCAAACTGGAGTTGCTCGCTTTGTTTATGAGGCAAAGAATAAGTCAGAAAATTAGGCCAGGTGATGAAATAGGTGTTTCAAGTATCCTTATCAGCTACCTAGAGCACTCACCGAGAGTACCACCCTGTTCGGCTGGTCCCTACAAGCTCTTCCATTCAGTCTCTAATTTGCTTCCTGTATTTTGTCTGCGAATAGCTACAAGTTTCATAAAACTGCCATACTGGATCTTAAAAATATTGTAAACATTTTTGTTTTCAGCAACTAAAAGGGGTTGACCTGACCGTTGGCCGACTATCTTTCAGGACCGCGACAGAAACAGACTGTCTTGAAAATCCCTTCGAAAGATAGTCTTCCCTCTAACTTTGGTCCCTTCAGGACAATGGCGAATATAGGCACCGCCCCACCACTTAGCAGCGGTGGTGAGGTCTTCAGGGGTCCACACTCCACAGCATTCGGCTGTGGGGCGAATGGGCTCTTCTTTACACCCCCCCCCCCCCTCCCCCACCGTAGTCTAACCTTTGGTGCGCCTGGTTCTGGTTAAGAGTTGCTTGCATCTTGATTGCCAGCTTCATTGGTGTTATAATGAGTCCCAAAACAGGATAGCTCCACTATGAAGGGTGTGGAAGCCTGACGAGGCTGCTGGAGGTGTTATAAAAGGCTGGCATTGAGTCATTAGCCAGCTGGGTTCTACGCAACAACAACAGCAACATAACTATTATGCTCGATTTCAGTAACTGTTAAAACAAACCGGGCCAGCCATATGTCGATCATTCCAGTTGATTGGCTCTTGCGACCATGTCCAATGTCTTGTCTTATAGTAATGACTTATTCTTAGCAAAGGTTAACGTCGCAAAAATTAACTAGCTGGAGCTATTAACATTTAAGAGGGTCGCTGACACCAAGTATAATGTATCATTTTATATCTGTTTATCTGTTATCATTTCAGGTACATTGGGGTTTGTAAGTAACACCCAGTTCTTAACATTAAACATTCATTACAAACGGTTTGTAATGAATGATTCATGTTAAGAACGGGGCGTTACTTATGCAATCTCTATTTTCTGTGTCTTCCCCTTCTGTATATCTCATCTATTTAAATGATTTATATGTTTGTTTGGCTGGTTCCTTCATGTCTATCTATTTTGTCCTATTAATCTTTGTTCTTTCTCTAGTTTCTAAATGTTTAATGTTTACTTATTCTGTTCTGTTTATCTTCTTTAACTATGTCTCCTTTTATATTAGAGTTTCTTTTCGTGTATCTTTTTCTGTTATTCTTCGTTCTATTCATATTTTACTGTATCTTATGTCACTTTGATTTTGTATATTTTCTTTCTATTTATTTGTTGTTAGATTTCTTTCTGTCTCCCGCCCTTCCTCAATAATCTCATCTTCTCTTCTCTTCTACCCAGACTCTCCCACTACGATAAAACAACCACAGTAAATAAATATTCCCTTACCTACCTGATTTCCACGTTGTGGTGCGCAAACACACACACACACACACACACACACACACCTCACATTTGTGTAAAAGCTCTTCATTCTTCTCAAAGTCACTTATACCTGCATTGGGCGTCCTCATTAACAGCAGCACAAAAAAATAAAAAATAAAATAAAAAGTGTATGAGATATCTTGCAAGATACTTCTAGGGCTCTCATACACACACTACCTGAAGCATTAATTAAGGGTTTTGGGGTTAGAAGCCCTATCTAGCAGGCACCGACAATTTACCTAAAATGTTGGTGAAGGGCTGATCACAAATCCCAGGCACCATAACCTACTCCCACCCCCTCTCCCAGTAGAGCAGTCTGGTACTGTAATACACTTACCCCCACTCGTGCCAAAACATGATATACCAAGTGAGCCCCATACTCTACATAATGAACCTAATCAATCAACAATATGTCAAGCCATAAAAAAAAAACCGGGTGCGACAAATCATACATTACGCTTTTCCATATCTAGTGTCAACCCCACCTCCCTCCCTTCTTAACCCTGTGCTAAGGCAGTGTCACACGAGCTCTATTTCCGTCAATTTATTACTGGCAACTGTACTGGGACAACTTCAAAATATAAGTTTCGTAAAAAAGTTAGCTTCCTAATAATATTTATATTCTGTCTAATTTTCGTTCTAAATATGTATTAGGCTGAAAGTAGCACGAACAAATAATAGTTTTATACATAGATAACTAACTTGCTCATTGAAAATTACCGGAAGACGCGCTCATATAATATACACCACCTTTAGACCCTCTATATTAAAGTACCTCAGGAAATCTAGACAATTATACCTCATCAGTTTGACTTAAGGGGGGACGGTCGTTTTTCTGGTCATCTTTCTCCCTCGTGTTTAGTCCCATTATTGTTTAGATTTTTAGACGTTCAGCCCATTTTTTGGCAATTTTGATATCTTTCGTTCCATTTCGTTTAAATTGTTAAACCTATCGTGCCATTTAGGTGTCGATTTTTCCCTGGCGAGCGATACCGAGCCTGTAATTGTAAAAGGAACCGGCCTTCGGCCGCGAATTTTGTTCTACCGAAAAATGTATGAATTTATCTTGAAGGGGGGTCTAGGGGATGTTTTTCTAAGTTTGAGGGATGTCTAGCGAGGAAACTAAGAATTTATGAATGAATTAATTTATAGGCCAAAAAAAAACAGTCGGTGTCCCTTTAACGTACTAGAAATATTATCTGTTTGAAATTGTGTAACCGTATCCCAAATGAATAGTGAACATCGTATAGTGACCAACCGACTAGATAACCTACCAAACATTCAATTCATACCAAATATGTCAACTCTATCCTAGGTAAACAGTGAACATAGTCAGTAAATTATCTCATACATAATTAGCAAACCTTTACAAAATGTGCAATGATTATCTCAATTCAAAAGCTATCTGGAAACCTATTACACAATACTGTATGTAACTATTTAACTAGATCGTATGCAATCTCTTGCGTTGGTCTTTTATATAAGTTAATATTAGTTAGAGTAAACCTGCAACATGTTCCTTGGTACATATGAAGCCTACGGCTGCAATCATCAATTAGCCGGTTATTACTATTATTATTATTATTATTATTATTATTATTGTTATTATAATTATTATGTTCTCTCCACTAACCAACTCTACTCCTAGAATCGATTAATGAAATTAACAAACACATGTGGCAGTCCGGGGATTCGAACCCAGGGTGCTCACACCGAAAATCAACACACTTATGCATTGCACCCCGAAGACAATTAAAGAATACTGCACAAGCCTACGATTTATTATGCAGTTTCGAATCCTGCATACCAATCTAAGCATGTACAATATCCCAACTGCACTATCGGAGGCTATGCATAGGTGAAAGGAAATAGTAATTAATGGGGCACTTATCAACTCTGCTCCTAAAATCGATTAATGAAATTAACAATCACATGTGGCAGTCCGGGGATTCGAACACAGGATGCTCACACCGAAAATCAACACACTTATGCATTGCACCACGAAGACAGTAAAAGAATACTGCACAAGCCTACGATTTATTATGCAGTTTCGAATCCTGCATACCAATCTAAGCATGTACAATATCCCAACTGCACTATCGGAGGCTATGCATAGGTGAAAGGAAATAGTAATTAATGGGGACCTTAACCCTAGGGAAGGCCTCTCGATAAACTACTACTGAACCTGAATGAATTATTATGTTCTCTCCACTAATTATTAGTATTATTACACACACACACACACACACACACACACACACACACACACACACACACACACACACACACACATTAAATATATATATATATATATATATATATATATATATATATATATATATATATATATATATATAATTATATTACATCTAACTATTCAATCATTTATTAAGGATTCACTATATCCATCTCTCATATAATTTTAAGGTAGTATACTTGCTATGAATTATCTTTATGCAGGTAACTATACGTTCTGAGGGGGTATTCATTGTAACTCTTTGTAACTTCCCCCTTCTAAAACTCATGAGTCATAAACCGTTCCCATGCCATTTAAGCAATCGTTCATTTGTGTCTCTCTCTCATGCCCTCATCCTATGACCGGAAGGTGTGGTGGAAATTTCCTTCACCTCTGGGAGGTAGGGAGGAGGCGTGTAGTGAGGCTAGGTGGGAAGGTGGCCTGGCAGATAGACTTTAGCAACGGGCACGAGAACATAGCCCAGAGATTCCTCTCAATATAGGGAATTCTCTTTTACTTATATATTTAGCACTTCTGTATACTATATTCAGTTGTTACTTGAATAAATATCAAAGTTGATTTTGGAGACCACAGTCCTTTAATTGCCTTTTACCTATAAGTATTCATTCTAATATTTGTATGGTAATTGGTGGTGGCGGCATTACTATTATTACAATCTATCATAATAATTATCATTCAACGAGCAGAGAACGAGAGCCGAGATCAACCTCCACTACAACTTCTACAATCAACCTACAACCTATAACTAAAACATAATATTTAACTCGTAAGGACATCGGCACCTTAAGTCATCATTTCTAAGAGTTAATACTTAACCCTTATTAGATAACATAGGATCGTAACTTAAAACGTCCTAATCTTTACACCTTACTTACAGTGACTGTCAAAAGTAATTTGTAACATATATATATTATATATATGGATAGATAGATAGATAGATAGATAGATATATAAAGATATATATATAGTATATGTGTGTGTGTGTGTGTGGTTGTGTGTGTGTGTGTGGTTGTGTGTGTGCGCTCGTGTACTTAAAACACTGTCTGCCATTATATTCGGCCCTCCAAAATCCGGAATAATTATACCTCCGCCATTAGTGCCCATGTACTTATCTACTCCATTCCATAAAACTCCCAGAATATTTATGGCCCCTGGCGGTATTATTTCGAACCTCATTATGGTTAGCGTTTAAGGGGAGACGGTCGTTTTTCTGGTCCCCTTTCTCCCTCGTGTTTAGTCCCATTATTGTTTTTAAATTTTAGACGTTCAACCAATTTGTTTGGCAATTTTAAGACCTTTCGTCCCACTTCGTTATACATTTTAAGACCTATCGTGCCATTTAGGTGTCGAGTTTTTCCTGGCGAGCGATAGCGAGCCTGTAATTGTTTAGAGGAACCGGCCTTCGGCTGGGACATTTTTCTACCGAAAAATGTACTAATTTATCTTGAGGGGAAGTCTAGGGGATGTTTTTCTAAATTTAAGGGATGTCTAGAGAGAAAACTAAGAATTTATGAATGAATTAATTTATAGGCCAAAAAGGCAGTCAGTGTCCCCTTAACCCCTTATTGGCGGGGCCGACTTAATGCGGTCTAGAGAATAAAGGACAATGTGGCGGGGACCGCCTTAAGTCGGTAGCAATTTTGAGCACATAATTAGCTCTGAGAGAGAGTCCGAGCGGTGGGAGGAGCGTAGGTTGACTCTGACCGTTCGGCACGGCTCCCGCGCCAGCACTGGGCCCACCTCCACACACATCCACACTCACTGCCTCCCTAGACAGGGAAATATGTCAGGAAATGACCGTATTTTAGGGATTTTTCCTTCGTGTTGCACGATCGTTGCAAGACAACCCGTGATCGTATAAGGATGGTTCTGGTGTCATTGGAAAGCCCAATTTTCGCCCTTTCACGGATACATGCTTGTATTACGCTCTGGGTCTTGTTTATGAATGAAAAAGAGCATGGAAATAAGCTCATTTAGGGTAAAAGCTTGGCAGGTAGTAGAAGTTACCGACCAAGCCGCTCGTGGAGTGTTAAGTCCCTTTTAGATAATTTGCGCTTCATTAACTTTATGTTGGCGTTGTTCTTGGTGGTGATGTTGTTGATGGTGGTTGTGGTGGTGGTGAAGTGGTTCTTAGTACAAAGGAAATCGAGCAACAACAGTCCTAGTGACCCCTCTAGGCTGCTTGTCCTCCAAAACACTGAGGATCAAGTGTCCAAACAGTGGTTTAAAGTGGGTAAGGGAAAATTGGAAAGGGAACTACTGCCCTGGAACTAATGTCCGTGGCAGGATAAGGGAGTTAGTAGGACACAGATGACTGTAACGATGGCATTGTTGTTGTTGCTGTTGTTAGTGCTGGTGATGTTGCTGTAGTTGTTGTTGATGATTGGTGGTAGTGTCAATAGTTGTGCATTATGGGATATTTCTGTTTCATGTATTGTAATCAGATTTATATTGACACATTGTGACCGTACATACTGTATTTACTTTCCTATCTGTAGATTATATTAAAACAAAACAAATGATAGTAGTAATATATAGAAATTATATAAAGTTACCTTAATACAATTCAGGGAAGCCTCTCACTCTAATGAGTTAACTAATATGTATATTATATAATACCTGTACCCCCAGATCATTTTAATTATTCTGTCAACAAAGTATCTCATAGTTCTAACTAATAAGCATTCGTCCTGTTTGCAGGTGAAACCTTAACCCTTTCGATGCAGTGCCTTCTAAAGTGAAAAATACAACTAGGCGGTCATTTGTCCGCTAATTCATTACAATATACATTACCCTAGTGCCATATCCGTAGCACTGAGTGAACTGAAAGGAGCTTCAGTGAGAAGATTGGGTCGAATTTTCCTTATAACAGTCACCATCCTCTCCCTACTATACCTCATCACACCAACCAGGGAAATCAATCAATACAGTACGTGTCTATTCGCTGACTAGCCGATCCCCCACTTTCACTCGCAAGCGAAAAAATACGTTTTTCTCCTTCACTTCCACTTGCGATAACTAGAGTATGTATCCATTTATATTATCATGTTTTTCGTTGAGAAGACAGTATTGATTGTTGAAATGAAGATGAATATGAATTGACCTCATAATTGTACCTGGTAGTTTGCTGGCACAATTACATGTTGAATTGGCCTCTTTTTGTGTTGATTTTCAGCTTCTAAAACACCTTTTCAATGTACACATATCCTCCCTCAATCAATGCACTTAATACTTTGATATGTGTATGGCTGGCAAGCCTAAGGTGGATTGGTGCAGCCAACTTAACTGGTAATAACATTGTGTATTATATACGTCAGCCACAGTGCAAGTCTTTTTTACATTAGATGTATGTATACATCGGCTGCAGTGATTGGATTAATCTGCATCTGGTGTCCTGGATGTGGTGAGTGGGAATACTATGAAATGTTATCATTATTTATATTATTATTATTATTATTATTTGTATTATTATAATTATTATTATTCTTGATATTATTATAAATTATTATTATCATTACACATATTGTTATTATTGTTGTAAGAAACATATTCACCAATCACCGGCGAGAATTTGAGGCAAACAAAGTGGGAGAATCTAATAGTAGATTTGTTGACACCACTACAACTACAAGACGGAAGATTGCAAACTCAACAACTAATCAGTGACCAGTAATTGTTCTGAGGGGAGAGGAGAGGGACGAGCAGCTTCATTCATACCCTAACTCCTCTTACACGCCCTCCAAATAATTTATCCTCCCTAGCTTGCAATCTCATATATCCTGGCAGTAAGGGTTTCGTTTCCTGCACACAAAATGTCTTTCACCTGAATCAACAAGAAAATGGCGATAAACGCTTGCCGGGATACTATTGCAGCGAGGGGAAAGTCAATAAAAGTGAAAGGAGAGGTGAAAGGAGCCACTGGGATATTAAGCCTTGCCGCCTGGCCAGCTCAACCAATCAGCGTGCGAGAGTGACGGCCGGGTATATAAGTGTCGGAAGGGGTGGAGACTGCACCTGCAACACCACCAGAGCTCCCGCCAACTACCATGGCAGCTCGCCACCACCTGTAGGTGCAGGGGAGGAGGAGGTTGGGGGATGGTGATCTTCTGAGGAGGGTGGAAGAAGCTACAGTTGGGACTCCATCTGGGGGCCCATGTACCTATTGGTTCCCCAATCCATCGCGCCCTTCTGTCAGTGTACACCACCATCTTCGGGAGTCACTACCTTCACCTCCTGGCAACAACATCGCCTGATTCACCATCATCTCCTCACCACCAGGGAGATTTGTCTGACCATCGACGAGGGGATTAAGAACATCATCTCCTTCTTCACCACCATCATCGCCCACCTTCACCAACAACAGCGGCCTCTCCATACCACCACCACGTGGCAGTGCTTCTTAAGATCGAAAAACAAACTAAAACAATAGCTGGGTGGTTAGCCCACCATCTTTCATCTCTCCAACTCTTCATACTTACCACTTTACCTTCAACTTCAACCTCTAATTTCTACACTTGTGAGCCTCACTTCACATTGATTGATTTGATTGATTGGGATGCTAGTGTACAGTATACTGAGATTCCGCCAATAAGTGTTTTAACTGACGGAGTTTTGGCCATTTCTGGACTCTGTTTTTTACTCTTGAAGATTTTTCTTCATTTTAGTCATTTTTAGCTGGACTCAGGAATTTTACTCTTGAGTCTGCTTTTTGGTCTCTGCCGTTTTTTACCTGGACTGGTTTCAGCACCCTTTCTTTTTTTATTACTTGCCCGTCCCACCCAGTAGACGCTGCCTTCTTTAGTACCGAATCGAACCCTGAAGGGCCACCGCAGGGTGGTTCCATGAGGGGGGCTCATTAGGAGCTGAGGGAGGAAAAGTTGGCAGCAGGGTATTGTTAGGGGTTAGACGCTCCAGTGGCACTGGTACCCAAACACCATTCGACAGCCTTTAGAGGCTGGTGGTTAAGGGGTGCTGGCAGCCCAAGGCGCTAGGCAGGTTTAGATAATAGGTGTCATCCGTAGGGTGACACTAAGGGCACTTAGGATTAGGTTTTATCTGCTGAAACCAGTGCAGGGATTAGGCGGTGGCTGGCCTGAGAGCTTTTAACTTTAAACTTTGCACCTTTATTTTATTTTGTTTTTAACAGAGTTCAAATTGCTCACTTGTTTTAACGTCACATTCCTTTTGAGTTTTGTTGCCTTTGTTTTACATTTCGTTATTTTAACTAAATTCTTGTGATTTCCCACTTGTTGTAACGTCACAATCCTTTTGAGTTGTTTTTACCGTAGCCTTCTTGGAGAGCTTCATATTGTATGTGGATCAAATGTGAACTCCATCAACCAATCAGAGAGAGGCAGCACATATCATTCCGCCACTCTAACCCCAAAGTCGTTTCTCTTTTGATGTTTTCATAGGGTCACCCATCCAATTGGTGCCCAGAAACTCTATACTTAACCTCTCTCACTCATATCCCCCTTTACTCTCGTATCCTCTCCTTACTGTAATAAGTTTCCACCACTGTTAATAGATTAACCATCATTGAGACATGAAATACTGAACTCTCACTTTAGATAATGTCTTCCAAAGTCCGACTGAAAATAATAGATAAAGAGAAAGACACTTCTGTACAACGAATATCGCAGATTGCCTACCAGAATTTCCATATAGCATTTGCACGTTTTTTCCCAACGTATGATGGATATAAGGCAATATGCAGAAGCGAAGAAGAGGCAGATAAATTGCTGCAACAGGAAGCCATTGATATGTACAAGAAAAATGGCATAGAGATTGTGATTCCTCCAGAAGTAAGGGCTAGACGGACAGTGTTTATTAAACAAATAGATAATCACATCGGCAGTCATAGCAAGGAAGAGCTGAAACAGGAAATAGAAGATAAGAACGAATGGCTAAAAATAGATGAGGTAATAAAGATCCGTGAATTTACACATCTGCTGAAAATCCGACTGAAAGAAACTGCCATGGCTGATAATGTACTAGAGAGAGGCATTTTAGCCTTCAACATGAGCATCACACCTAATCAATGCCAACGAGAGACTTTTGCAAACCTTCTGACCTGCTTCAGATGTTTAGCAGTGGAAGACCACCAAACTAGAGACTGCAAAGAACCAAATATGACATGCTCAGAATGTGGACAACACGGTCATAAGTGGGATAACTGCAGTAACCAAAATAAAGCATGTATAAATTGCATAAAACAAGATAGACCTAAAACTGAACACAGAGCTCTTGCAATGAGTTGTCCAATAAGAAAAGAAAAGATGAAACTGAAGTTGGAGGAGAAGGCCCAAGACAAACTGATCAAAGAAAATCAAACTTTTGCAAGTATTGTGAAGGCAGCCACAAAGGAAGCGACCCCACATCACGAATCAAAGACAACCATTAACCTCAGCGAGATCAAACATACAAACCTCCTAATATGCATACTGCATGCACATGTCATGAATATCAGTAACCCCGGATGCTACAAGACAGAATTAAACAAGATGCTCAAAGAGAACGGAATAGAGGAGATGTGGTTCCCCGAAAATCCAAACTCAAGTAAGGTACTACAAGCCTCATATACAACAACAGAACCCAGAATGAACGAAGTATCAGCAAACATCAACAATATGGAAGAAAGCACACAACAAATCATAGCACAACCCCCAGCACTTGAACAAGCCATAGGTATACGATCTACTGATACAGACCAGCAAGTACAATCCAAAACCCACAACCCCGAAAGTTCTACAAGTGCTAAACCTATAAGAGAATTGCAGAATAATGATACAACAAACAGAAGAAAGTCTATAGGAAGAGAGACAGGAGCCATCAATAAAGAAAACAGTCAACAATCTAAATCAACATGGAGTGCAGATACACTAGATCTTACCTTTTACATAGGTCAAAACTTTAACCGACGACCTCAAACAACCCACAAGGAAATCATAACAGGCATTATGCAGGGAAATATCAAATGGGTATATACAAATAAAGAATATGAAGAAAAACTTGTGCAGGCCCTGCTAAATGCTGACCAAATAAAATACAAACAAACAGTATTTAAAAAGCTAGACGAGTCTACCTTCAGGAAGAAAAGAAATGGCCTAGAGACAAGAACCACACCAGATCACCAGTCAAAGCGAATAAGTAAAATATGAACATCACATTCAAAATAATGCAACACAATGTAAGACACTGGAAAACACACAAAGTACAACTATTAAATACATATGCAGAGATTGACCCAGACATTATTTTGCTAAATAGCCATGGTCAGGTAGATAATGAAAAAATTAAAATATTAAATTACGTAATTTACCAATCAAATAAAAATAATGAAATGCATGACGGAACTGCAATTGCTGTGAAAAAAACATATAAAGCACAAAATTATAGACAACTTTCAAAGTGACTGTTTGGCCATCAAAGTATCAACAACAACTGGAGACATAATTATTGCAACTCTCTATCTTCCACCTAGAAGACCTTACTTACCTTACCCTGACCTCATTAACCTTATGAATTTCACCCAACCAACATATATAATAGGAGATTTTAATGCAAGACATACCATATTCGGCAATAATGATATGAATAACGTAGGTAGAGGAATTAACACATTGATCAACACTGGTAGATTAAGATTTATTGGCCCACACTTCTATACTTTTCTTGGCCATAGAACTACAAGCAATCCAGATATAATACTAACCAATAATAAAACATATCATAATTACCATATCCAACAAGGTCCGATCACCATTAGTGATCATGTACCTATCATATTTACATTATCAACTAGCCCAATTCAAATACCTGTACAAGAAAGATTTGCCATGAGTAAATTTTTTTTTTTTTTTTTTTTTTTTTTTTTTTTTTTTTAAGATTTATTCAGACATGGTGATATGTCCAAAACCGGGCCTTTGTCATTAGACGGCCCACAACTCAAAAACTAACCTGCTAAGCTATTTGTCATTTGAGCTCTGTGTGACAGTTCGAACCTAGGCTGACCTGCTCAAGCTGAGCTAATATCATCGTGGTGGGGGGGTGTCTTGTACTGCCTGGATGAGTAGGTCTGGGTTGTCAGTCCAGGATTTTCTGATGAGCTGTGTTGCAACCTGGATTGCACTGGCATCTGCTGGATCGGTCGTAGGTATGTTGTTTCCTGCTCTGAGGGGTTCTGTGTCTTCGCACTCCAGCAGCCAGTGAAGGAGCGGTAGGGTTGTGTTTGTCTGACAGTGTTTGCAGTCCCTTGCTTCAGGCCTCTTTAATTGCCAGTTGCATTTGTAGCCGAGTCTGAGTCGATGGATGTTGACTCTTACTGCCCTGGGTGTGTTACTGGGAAGGCTGAGCTGCTGGTAATTTGTTGTATTTCTGTACCAGTTGCATGAGAAGGATCCTCTGCTTGTTAGCCCTCTGTGATACTCCTTGCGGAGCTGGTCTTCCTTGTTCCTGATTTTCGCTTTTACCAGGGAGAGGGATGGTCTGACTGTATAAGTAATTTGGGCTATTTGGGTGGCTGACTTGGCTGCTTTGTCGGCTTCCTCGTTTCCAGCAATACCCATATGGCTCGGAATCCAACTGAAATCTACAGTTTTCCCAAGATTGCCCAGTTGGCTAAGGACCGCTAGTATGGATGTTGTGAGGCGGATGTTGTCTTTGAGCCTGTTGCTTTGGAGGTTTTCCATAGCAGATCTTGAGTCCGTGTGTATAACCACTCGATCGGCTGGGTTGTGGAGTGCATGCTTGCAGGCTTGAAATATTGCGCAGAGTTCTGTTTGGAGGGTGGAGCATCCGTCTGTTGTTCTCCAGCAGTAGGACTGTCCTTCGTGGTAGAAGGCAGCCCCGCATCGTCCAGTCTCCTGGTTGACGGATCCATCTGTATAGTAGACAGTTGCTCCTTCTCCTTCTATCCTCGCAATACTGAGCTCCGCCTCAATCCTTGCGACTAGCGGTTCCTCGTGTTTCTTCACTGTGATCTTTGCAAGTGTGTATGATGAGTTCTTTCTTGTCCAGGGCTGTGTTGGGATATAGTCTGGGTGGGGAAGGTCCTCACCAAGATGTGCGATGTGCTGCATTTCAAACATTTTTGATATTTCGGCTACCCTGCGACTCCACCTTCTGTCCTGGAAGAGATCTGGCCTTTGCCGAAGGGCTGTCGTGATCTTGTCCTTGATGATGCTATATCTTGGTCTCATGTAGGTCCTAGCCACCAGGCACGCAACATTCTTGCGGATGCGCGTCTCGATGGGTGCTATCCCGGTCTCCATCTGCATGTTGGCAATGCGTGTCCAACCAGTAGCACCTAACATTAGCCTAAGTGCTTGGTTCTGAGGAACTTGTAGTTTCTGTATCTGGTCCTTGTTGAGCGCTACCAGGGCAGGCGTTGCATAGTCGACCAGAGTCCGTACAGCATGGGTGTAGTAGAGTCTCAGGACCTCTTGATCAGCTCCTGCGTGGAGACCCGTAAGTGATCTCATGATACGTACTCTGCCGATAGTCCTGGTTCGGAGGTAGTCCACTTGCCTGTTGAAGTTTAGGCCTGTGTCGAACCATACTCCGAGGCACTTATGCTCCCTCACCCATTCTATGTTTTCTCCCTGCACCTGGAGCCTCCGATCTGGATGTTGGTGTTTGATGGCCATGGTCTTCCGTCCGTTGATTTTCAACCCGAGGGCAGCACAGGTCTCCTCTATCAGGCGCAGTGCCCTTTGTGTATTTCTGAGTTTGTTTGGTCCCCGTGCGATGAGCTGAAGATAATCAGCATAGCCAAAGAGATGTACTCTGCGGCCAAACTCGAGGTTTACGAGTGTGACGAGTATCTCCATGAGCAGGTTGAAGAGCAGGGTACTCAGGATGCCGCCCTGGGGGGTCCCATTTTCAAGAAGCTTGTATAGAGACTTCTTCCCCTGGAACTTGACTCTGACATAGCGACCACTGAGGTAGTCTCTGATCCATTTGAGAAGTTGCCCTCGAACCCCTTTGTTGACGAGAGCTTCCAGTATGGCCGCCGGGCTGGCGAGTTCGAAGGCTTTTTCCAGGTTGAGAAAGACCACCACTGACTGCTGTCCGTCGATTGTTCCAAGGATGGATGCAAGGTTGTCAGCTGTACCCACCCTGTCAGTGTAGGCGAACAGGTGGTTGTGCAGCGGTCCGATGCAGTGTTGAAGCCTCTTTTTAATCATCTTCTCTGCGGTTTTGTTGAGGCAGCTGAGTAGGGTTATTGGGCGTAGGGACCCTGGGTCATTTGGTTTGGGTATTGGTTGTATGTCTGCCTCCTTCCAGGTCGTGGGCAGCCGGCCCTGCTCCCATGACTTGTTTATTAAGTTCAGCAGCATTCTCTGGCTCCCCAACCCGCTTTTGGTGATCATCGTGTAAGTGATGCCGTCCGACCCTGGAGCTGTGTCCTTTCCTGACTTGCAGATGGAGGTCAATTCCTCAATGGTGAAAGGGTGGTCGAATTCAGAGTCGGTACGGCCAGCCTCCTCGATGATAGCTTCTCGTTGGGGTAGGAGTATCAGCTGCTGCTGCTGCACGGCAGGTGGGAGCTGGATTGTGGCAGCCCGACCAGCAAACAGGCCCACTAGTCTTTCTGCCTCTTGCTGTGGCTCCGGGTGTGTTGGCTGCTTTCTTGTTCTTTTCCCTGAGGCGGTGCGGATTTGTCCCCAGAGATCGGCTAGGTTGGTGTGAGCATTCAGGGCCGAGCACCATTCGAGCCATTTCCTCCTAATGATTGCTTGAAGTTGATTATTTGTGATGCTCACAACTGCTTGTAGTAGTTCCCTGTTGTCGTTGGTCCTGTTCCTCCTGTAGAGCTTTCTTGCAGCGTTGATCCTTGCATACAGCTTTCGAACATCCTTGTCGTAATACCAGTGATCCTTGTATGTTCTGTTGCCATTCCTCATTAGTGGGCAAGCCTTGTCCGCTGCTCTATGTATGGCATTGACCAGGTCTAGTTCTAGGACCTCGAGGCTGGCATTGGGTGAAGGGTTGTAGTTGATGCTCCACTCGTCCATCACTCTTTGGAACTCTTCCCAGTCAGTCATTTTCATGTTCCATTTGGGAGGAGGGGGGGGTGGCTGTGGTGGTTGTAGTCTGTTGATGATTGTGAGTATTGCGAAGTGGTCGCTTGTGAGTGTGGGGTGTATCTCCCAGTGGGTGTGGGGAAGCAGGTCCGTTGATACAAAGGTAAGGTCAAGAACTCCTCCTTGTATGTGTGTGGGTTCTGAATTGTTAAGGATTGTTATCTCAGGGTTGAGGCTTAGGGTGTCGATTATGTGGGTTCCATGTACATTTCTTGTAGCACGTTGTGGGTTTAGGAGGGGATGGTGAGCGTTGAAGTCACCCCCTACTATGACTTGTTCATAGGCAGCGAGGTTCAGAAGTTCTCCTATTTCTAGCTCTCCCTCCTGCTGTCTGTAGATATTGTATGGTGTAATTTGCACATTCCCAATTTGTACCTCGACCCCGAGAGATTCGACTTTGTCGCCGCAGAAAATTGGGTTCGGGATTTTCCTGGATGATAATTTGTTGGAGACCAGCGTAGCGAGGCCCCTATGGTCGTCATCTCTGGGTAATGTGTAGAGAGTGTACCCTGAGATGTTGCAGTTTTTTGTAGCAGGGAGTAGTGTTTCCTGTAGTATGAAGATGTCGATGTGTTCTGTACCAGCTGCTGCTCTTAAGTTGTGTGCTTGCGCTCGGATCCCTCGGACGTTCCACTGTAGTATTTTTAGAGAGTTGTCAATATCCATGATGTTGATTATTGTTGCCTGTTGTAGACTTCTGCTGTCCTTCCAAGGAATGTTCTTCCCTGAAGTGATTGGAGTCCTCAGTTTCTTCATTGGTTGTTGCACTAATTTCTCTGCTGTCGGTGGTTTCCGTGCGGAGCGTTTTTGTCTTGCTTCGTGTTTTTATTACTGGTGTGCTAACTGCTTTTCCCTGCTTCACAGTTTTGCTTGTGGTGTAGTGCTCAGTGTGTGAGTTGACGCTCGGTTTGTCTGTTGCGTGAACTTGGCCTGGCACCACCGTATCGATTAGCCTGTCAACATGGTCTTCCAGGGTTTGCGTGTCCATATTGCTACTAAGGATGCCAGCAAGCCCCAGCAGGAGCTCCTTGAGCATGGTTGTTGTCATTGTTATTGACTTTTGTTCATCAGGTTGAGGCGAGACCCTGTTGATATCTTCGTTGTTGTGGTGCTTGGTGCTTGGTTGTGGTGCTTGGTGCGCCAGCGTGCCTTCTTGTGTTGGTCCGTATCTGTTGAGCTCGGGGAAGTCCTCCTGGGTTGGTATAGCATCTGCCTTCTTTGACTCCTCTCTTATTCTCCAGGCGTTCCTTGTTGTGGATGCAGTCAGTATTTGCTTGTCTCTGCGGAGCTCATGTTGTTGGAGACATTGTTTTACGCTCTCTTTCCTCACCTTACATCTGTGACTCCATGCGTGGTGCGAGTTACTGCAGTTGGGGCATTTTGCTGTCGTTTCCTGATGATTCTTGAATTTTTCTAGGCATGTTTCTGTCTTGTGTGGCCCTGAACAAATGCCACAAATAAAAGGTCTGTGGCATGAGTTTTGGTGATGGCCATACTTCTGGCACCTAAAACAGCGTATTGGTTCAGGGGCGTAGGGTCTGATGCTGAATATACCGTAAGTGCGTAGTTCAATGTGGTCTTCTTGCAGGGGTCCTCTTATTGTGATGATGACTTGTCTGGTAGGTATTTTTACTTTCTCACCTTCCTCGTTTTTGTTGGTGATGGTGCATCTTTCGGCTCTTGTAACTTGTGGGTGCCTGCATAGCAACTCTGGTTCAAACTGAATTGAATATTTCATCACTACTGCCTTCCACAGTCTGTCTTCAGGTAGTATTTCACTTATGTTGATGGCTTTTGCTCCGAAGCTGTTGAGGTTTTCCATAACTTTAGCTGCCTCTTCATCCTTGGCGATGATTATGACCTCTTTCTTGTCATTTGGTTTCACTAATATGTTCAGATCTAGGTGTCTGATTTCCAGCTCTTGTACAACGTGCATTCCTGTTGGGAAATCCTCGCTCGGTTGAACTCTGAATTTCCTGGCCTTTCCTTGGTTGTGTACTTCCTCATGTTCATTCTGGGTGGCTTCTCCAATTCTCTTCAGTCTGCGCCTCTCCTTTTTGTCCTTCTTCTTTTGGTCGGTTGCATTCCAGGGGGCTCCCTCCACGTTTTGGGATGCTTCATCCTCTGATTCACTGTCGCTGGTCCCTCTCCTTGGATTCAATGGTTCTACCATGACTGGATGGTGGGTAGTGGGTGGTAGAGGCAGCGGTCACCCATCCAACTACTAACCAGACCCCCAGCTCCTTAACTCTGATTGGCTGAGATCTCAATAGGACCTTGTAGATGTAGATTGAAGATTATTCCGAAATCCTGATTATTCCATCTTTCTCCTGAAGGTGCTGAAGTATTCTGGAAGCTGCAGGGGCATAAGCAGGAGGGTACAGCTGCAGGGGTGATTTCCAGGACTGCTGGAGAGAGAGATGTGTGCTCCTCCTCGTTGAGAGGTTCCTTTGTAGAATAGAAGACCTTCACGGAAAACCGCAAACGCCAGTAAAATCCATTGAAAACTACGAACAACAAAGTTTCACCGTATTACGAGAGCAGCGACACACCATCCTCTCTCCACGTCTCGAGCCACACGATAAGTAAAGCCAGATGGGATGAGTATAAAGGAGACTTAAATAACTATGAAATTCCTAACTTAGAAAACAAACCAATAGTTGGTATTGAGGAAGAAATAAATAAAGTAACAAATGCAATAAAAATGGCTGCTGAAAATAATATTCCTAAGACAACATACAAAACTTTACCACATAATAAAATAACAGACCGAATGAGAATGCTACAAACAGTGTTCGTTAATCTTAAGTCTTATATTGAATTATTTGGAGCGGACAAAACGGTAATGGATAACATAAAAAGAATACAAGCTATCGGGAATCTATTTAACGGTTAACTTATGGGTGACTGGTACATGAAAATCCCAACAAATAGTTATATAAAATATATTATTATATATTTACCAACGAGGTATTCGTCGATTGGTTTAATCCAGTCCCCCACAACGGCTAGTTCAATTGCATGACATGTAGGAATGTTCACATAATACAATATCATACAATGAACTTAGCTTAGAGGACTGGTGATGTAGGACTGTTGTTATATTTAGTGATTTGTAGCACATGGTGAACTGTGGGTTGAGTCAGAGCCGGGGGAGGAGATGTTTACTATACGGTGTTGATTGAGAGACTGTAGGGCCGGCGTCCGATCGCTTCGCGAAATTACATATGGCTGCCGGCTCATAATAATTATAACCCAAAACTTGTTTCATAATACATCTAGAGCTGATGTAGATATTTATACATTACAGTTAATATTTAATCTAACTTAAGAATAAACTACAATACACCAAGAACCAGCCGAAATCGTACATGCGATACGATACCGCCAAATTCAAATGTCCTAATGGACCTAAAACTGTCGGGATCATTACCCTATTCCCGACACAAGCAGAACTAAAAGAAGAATGTATTGTTTCAGCTAAGAATAAATGGGACAGGGTTATTTACAATATAAATGAAGAAAGAGATCCTAAGGTCTTTTGGAGAAATATAACAAAAATAATTGGTACCAGAGAAGACAGGGTATACAAAATTAAAGATCACAACGGAGTGGAGTTGGAGAGTGATAAAGATATAGAAGCAGCATTTAGAAGAGAGTGGGCTAATACATTTAAAATTAGTGATGAAGAAAATCAAGAATTTGACAGACTGCATGAAAACACTATAAATAGATGGATGATCAATAATGCAAACAGGATGGAATCATTTGCCCGTGTAGATCTTGGCAGAATTCGAGATCTTAGACTTATAAATGAGGTTGAGTTTTTTCACACACTAAGATCTTTTAAGGAAAAATCGCCAGGAACATCAGGAATAACAAGAAATATGATTTGGAATGCACCACAAAATATAATCTCGTCTATTATCCATATTTTCAACGCTATACTATCGGTAGGTTATTTCCCGAGTACCTTTAAAACTGCTAAAATGATATTCATACCTAAAGCAAACAAAGATAAAACACTAATATCCAACTATAGACCCATATCGCTCTTGGAATTCTTAGGCAAGTTGTTAGAAAAAATAATACACAACAGAATTATTCCGCAATTAGAGAACACAATGAATCCAAGACAACATGGTTTTCGAAAGTATAGAGGTACTCAAACAGCCATTGCAATAATTACAGAAATTATAGCAAAATCAAAATCTCAAGGACATCAAACTATAATGATACTTCGTGATGTGTCAAAGGCTTTTGATAAAGTCTGGCACATGGGATTGCAATATAAATTACTCAACCTTGGCCTACATACAAACATTGAAAGGCTTCTATGCTCATACCTACAAGACAGATATGCCCAAATACAAATAGGAAAGGTTTTGGGTCCCAAATTCTTATTACAAAGTGGAGTCCCCCAGGGAGGATGCCTATCCGCTCTCTTATATGCAATATACACCTCTGATATGCCACAACCAACGCCAAACAGTGAACATGTAATCTACGCTGATGACATTACTCAAATAATCTCAGTTCCAAGTAAATCAACTAACATGGCAGTCAGAAGCGTAAAGAGAGCGATTGAATCAATTAACACCTTCGAAAAAATGTGGAAGATAAAAACTAATTTACAAAAATTCAAAGTTATTCCACTAACTAAGAAAACCTATCCACCTCTAGAAATAAACAATAATATTATTAACTACTCAAACGAAGGTACAGTTCTGGGGTTAAAAATTGCCAAAAATGGTTATCAATCCTTCGTAAGTGAAAAAGTCAGATGTAAAAAAGTCCTTAATGATATATCCATTTTTAAAGACACATCAATACAGACCAAAGAAAAATTATATATATGGCACTTGTAAGATCTGTCCTAACATACCCAGCCTCACCATTAAATATAATTAGACCAAACCTAATGAACAAACTACAAGTTTGTCAAAACAAATGCTTAAAATTTATCCACAACTTACACTACCCAGAACTAATCAGAAGCGAAGAGCTGCACAACCGTTCACATATGCAACCTATAAATTTAATATTACATGAACAAGCAAAAGTAACTTGGGACAAGGTAAGTTTACTAGATATAGACACACAATTTAATCAATTATTTCCCGACATTGAACTGATCCGACATCAACCTTATTTTTTCAAGAGCAGCTATGATGCAGCGCAGCTCGACAATCCTCTTCCCATATATACCTTTAACTAAGTAATCAAGCCAAAAACTAACCTACTAAGAAGTGCTGTGTGGGGCAGCCACCTAGGTGGCTGCCCCAACCAGTGCTAACCTACCAGCTTTTGAGTAGATATAGACATAATAAGATGTGTTGTAATAAGGTGGCTGCTCCAACCAGCATAACATTAACCTTTTCTTAATGTGGGGAGTGGGTTGAGGGGTGGGAGGGAGTCAAGCGGACAGTGCGCGGCGGCCCCACCGTTTGACTAGGCCTCTCCCAAGCTATCGGGGGTGGATGAGTGGTCTGAGATAACCCAAACAATGTGGTGTCTCGGACTACCATCAGACTTCCTGGGTTGGGCTGAACCACTCGTAGGCAAGTGCCAGTGCCGCTGTGGATGGGCGTGACCAAGGTCGCGGGACTTTTTCCCGCGACGGTCAGGACACCACCTCCTTCCTTCTCTTTGTGCCGCCCTCCATCTAATCATAAGTTTTTAACTAGGAATAAGTTTTAAATAATAAAAGTTTTAATGAACTCGAATTTTAAGTATCTGAAATATACAGCCATCTAATCTTGTGTGTAACTATGTTTGCATAATATTATCTATGTACAGAGTAGACTAGGTTAGCAGAATCTCTGATCACTTTCCGCTGCTGGGTTCTCGTGATCTGTCCGGTGGGATAATACAATATCCCGCCGATCAGAAGCGGGGGCTTGGTCGGGGGAGTGCTTGGGAGGACGCTTATACACTGAATCTCTGAACAGCATTTTTGGGAGGCTTGTCGGGCGGGAATTGGTGCGATACTGCATCTAGCCTGTTTTTGCCGGACAAGCTTCTTCGGGTGTGTTCGGGAGGACGTGATTTAAATAAATATTCATTGGTTTTAATATTGAAGTGAGAGTAGTGAGAGGCAACAGGAAGAGGAGCTGAGCTGTTCTGGACCGAGCTAATTGCTACGTATCCACGAATTATAGGATACATTATTAAGAAGTGAAAACAGGCATACAATGACACACCACCGACTACAATGAAACGACTATTAATATATCATATATGTATAGTAAAGAAATAATGGAGCATTCTGGTTGAGCCCGGAACCTATTGTACTCTTCTACTTTATTTCTAACTTCTCTCTTTACCTTGTTCTTATACCAATCCCACAAACCCTCCAATCACTCACCAAAATATCTTCAACTCCCATGCTCCCCAACTCCTCCCAAATATATTTGTAATAGTTGCTTATATCTTTACTCCAGCCATCGGTCGGTCGGTCGGTCGATTGGGTGGAGATTGACCACCGATGAGATCTGTGGATCACTGACGACACATCATGGCTCGTACAAAGCAGACTGCTCGCAAGAGTACCGGATAATCCTATTCCTGATTCCTGATTCCTGATCGAGACGCAGAGAACTGATAGCTATTGGGCATTCCTGATTCGACATAAACCAAAAATACGGTCACCCACCCAAACACTGACCAGACGGCTGCAAAGACTACTAGTCCCAGCTCTCTGATTGGCTGACGACGGTGCATCCCTGCTACCTGGTTGGCCAATACCTCAGCTCCCTGATTGGCCAGAACATCAAAAGCGGCGTGACGTCACAGGCCTCTTGATCTTCTTGGAACTCAAGCTCTGACAAGACTGAGGACATCGAGCTGAGTGCTGATTGGCTATCCAAACCAGCCATTCGTCGGAGCCTGGAGAGAGACGACCAAGACGAACAACTAGACCTTCAATCTTAAATTATGAACATTTAAAATAAAACTATCCCCCTATAATTTTAATAAATAACAAAGGCTCGCCAAGAGTCCCTACCTAATCCCAAACTGAACCCTGCGGCCATTGGCACAAAGGGGCCCTTTAGAAGGGTGGAGAGGGAGAAGGCAAGGGTGGCAAACACACTCATAGGAATAGGAATAACTGGAACACGAAAGAACCTCCTACGACTTTCATATAGCTGGAAGGGGAAGGCAATCTTAGCCAATAGATAAGTTCCTGTTATGTAGGTAGGCAGGGGGCCAATAATGATTCAAAATGACTAGGGTTAAAATAAAAGTTAGAAATAATGATGCCAATGCAAAACTAAAATGTCTAGAAGTAGTAGGACCAGCAAACATCCAAGTATCAAAAATAACCCATCACAATGACATTCTCATCATATCAACACTCTCAGACAATGACACTGACCTTCTCCTCATCCCCCCCCCCCCCATTAGTGGAAACCCTCGAGAATGAGGGTTTCACTCCAATCCTCCCACCCCACATCAAAGCCAAAAGATGCATAATATGCTCCAATGTGGATGAACATATTCTCCAAAATGGCCCAGAAGACATAAAAAGTCGAACTAGAAAGGGTACAACAACACCTAGAAATCAAGCACGTTGCAAAGTTTGGAAACCACTTTCTAAAACTTGAATTCTCAGATGTGAAGATGGCAGAAAAAGCAAAGGAAGGGCTGAAGCTTTTCCACCTAACAATACCAAAGAGGAACATCCAACAAGAAGAATATATCCATTTAGAAACTTGTATGAAGTGCTACAGCCTCGATGACCATCCCACCTATAATTGCAAAAAAGGAGATCAATACAAAATATGCTCTGAATGCAGCTCCCTAGGACACACATGTAAGGAATGCACACCACAAGGAAGCAAAAAATGTATAAACTGCGGGGACAATCACAGGACCCTAGCAATGAAGTGCGGAAAAAGAAAGGAGATAGTGAAAAAGAAACAAAAGGTAAACAGAGAAAAGAATAAACTTAACTATGCACAAATAGCAGCTAAAACAAACACTCACCAACCACAAGCTCAACAATCCACAGCACACCAGGGAAACTCTCAACTCTACATCCCCCTAATGCACTTTGCTCACTTAAGGAACGCTGCAGAACAAAACAACTTTAATGATGAATACGACATGCTCCTGAAAATGAACAACCTACCTCCTGTCAAACTCCCAAAAGTCACACAACAAGAATAACTAGAAATGCTAAACCTAATTAACCATCAGCAACAAATAAAGGAGATATCCAAGCTCATCCAACATCAAGAAATCCCTACCATGACCAATACCCAAAGCATTGAAGACCAACAAACCCAAGACCACCAAGAAGAAACAACATTAATAAACCACTATGGAAATGAAGAAACACAAGACAGTGAAGATGATAACACACCCATACTAGAAGAACCACTATCACCCATAACTCTCGAAACAACTAACAATGAAACATACAACCAACTCGGTAACCCACACCAACAACAACAACTTCAAGAGGACCTGAACAACCAAACAACCATAGCCTATTGCAAAGATGGACAACTGAACCCAAGAATAGCCAGCAACTTAGTCAACAAACTCATCCAACAAAATCAATTCAATCAAATCAAACAAATAAAGAAACAAAAGAAGACCAAATCTACTCTCTCCCCTCCACTCACCCCTCCTACAACAAGATACGGTAGAAAACAACAATAGATACCCTAACAATAATTCAACACAATGTACTCAATTGGAGAGGACGAAGACACTCACTAAATAACATATACAAAATTATAGACCCGCACATCATACTAATAAACAGCCATGGAGTAACAGATGGATATTCACTAAAAATACAAGGCTTCAAAACTCATATAAAAAACCCAACTAACACACCCTCAGACGGCACAGCCATTGCTATAAAAAACAACCTAAGCCACAAAATATATGATGATTTCATATCTGATCTTCTTGCGGTTGAAATTCAAACAACAACAGGACAAATAATTATAGCAACTGTTTATCTTCCCCCTAGAAGGCCTTTCCTCCCAACCCCTGACTTTTATAAATTATTCAGAATGAACGTCCCAGTCTACCTAATGGGAGATCTAAATGCAAAGCACCCCACTCTCAATACAAGAACCCAAAATACTGTAGGAAGACAAATTGGACAAATGATTACAAGAGGACTAGTAAGACACATTGGACCTCAGTTCCCAACCTTCCATGCCATAAACTCATCAACAACTCCAGACATAGTACTTACAAACAACAAAACATTCCACAACATACACCTAGCACCCGGCCCTTTGACACCAAGTGACCATGTCCCCATAGTAGCAACCATTTCAACGTCACCCATTATCATACCATCACCTCCAAGACCAAACTTCAATGCAGCAAACTGGGAAAACTTTAGAAACGAAATTGACAACAAACTGATAGAGACAAATAACATTGATACAGGGACACTAGACGAAATAGAAGATGCACTCGACGACTGGTACAGTTTCATACAAAACACCACAAATACTCACATCCCGAAAACACGCAACAAAATACTACACAGTACTAGATTCAGTCAACAAACAAAAAACACACAAATACAATACAATACACTAAGACAACAAGCCCAGATATATGGATGGACATACGTTCAGTACAGACAATACAAACAACTCCAAGAAACACTACAAAATACTATGACACAAGAACATACTGAAATGTGGTCAAATAAGATCATGGAAACAGCAAACACCTACAATGATCCGGCAACATTTTGGAGAAAACTAAAAGCCCTCCAAGGACATGACTCTCATGAAGCTAACTACACAATAGATAACCAAGGGAACAAAATCTACTCTCACACAGATCAAGCAAAAATACACAAACAATACTGGGAGTCAATTTTAAACGAAGAAGACGAAGAAGAAATACCACAATACGACAGAATAAGAGATTACATGCTAGGAAACCTACATAGAATCACACCGTATCAAACAGCCAACCCAGACAGACTCGACATCAATGACCCACTCACTAGACCGCTAAAAACGATAGAAATACAAGAAATAATTAAGAAAATGAAAAAATCATGCCCAGGACAAAGTAATATTAACAAAACAATCCTAATCAATCTCCCCAACTCAGCAATAACAAGATTAAAAGAAATATTCAATGCCTCCCTATCAGCAGGTTACTTTCCAAAAAAATTCAAAGAAGCCATCATAAGATTAATCCCCAAACCCGGAAAAAACCCTCACTACACTGAAAACCAAAGGCCAATATCTCTACTTGAAGTACCTGGAAAAATCTTGGAAAAAGGTCATAAACAAAAGACTCAGAACACACATGAACACAAACACCCTATACAATAACACACAATTCGGATTCAGAGAAGGCAGAGGAACAACTCATGCATTAGCACTAGCCACTGAATTAGTTGCCAACAACAAAGCCTACAAAGGACAATGCCACATCATCCTGAGGGACATCATTCTCAAAAGCCTTTGATAAAGTCTGGCACTAGGGTTTGAAATTCAAAATCCTCAATTTAAACTTACCAATAATAATAGAAAAACTACTCTGTAATTTCCTAGACGACAGAAAAGCAAAAGTAAAAATCAAATCAACCCTGAGTGACAGTTTTACAATTGGCTGTGGGGTCCCACAGGGATCAGGTCTCTCTCCACCTCTCTTCATAAACTACACTTCAGATACACCACCTTCACAAACAGGCACAAACATTTCATACGCAGATGACATAACACAGATTGTAGGATACGCAGGACCATCAAGGGCAATAATGGCAAGAAAAACAATAAGAGAAGCAGAAATCATTAACAACTATGAAAAAAATGGAATATAAAAACAAACACTAATAAATTCACAATAATTCAACTTGCAGTAAAAAACAAGGAACAAATTATAATAAACCAAGAAATAATTGAAAATAAAAATGCAGGTAAAATCTTAGGACTTCATATAAGCACCACGGGCTATATAAAACATGCAACAGAAAGAAAGAAACAAGCCAATGTTGCCCTACATAAACTATATAGATTTAGGGAAATGGGAACACAAATTAAAACCCACCTTGTAAAAGCAATAATACTACCTATTCTTGATTATCCACCAATTCCAACTCACACACTAAGTAGAACGCAACTAAGGAAACTACAAAAAATACAAAACAAAGCACTAAGATTTGCCACAAATCAGACATATCCTTATACAATGACAACACGACAAATACATGAGGCAACAAACACACTTCCACTTAACATCCGGCTTCACAATCAAGCAAAACAAATATGGGCACATCTAGACAATCTAGAGGACCCAACATTAGAGAAAATAAAAGAAGACCAAGAAGTAATAGAAGAAAGGCAATTTCACAAATGGTTCCCAAGCAGTCTCAAAATAATAAATAACATAATAGAACCTGAACCTATCTATTAAGGCATCATAACAAAGAAAGAAACATCTTTTAAAATTAAAAATATCAAAACAACTTAAATAAAACGTAAAGTATCAAACTAAAATTAAGTCAACCATATAGTTTTTAGCTAGCTACACAAGAAGAACACTAAACACACACCACTTGCAACAAAACAAAACAAATATACAAAAACACAGCAAGGTGGTATGCCCGCCAACTTTTACTCTCCTCCTTTCCTTCATATTTCTGACTTTACCTCTCCCCGCCCACTTCCTCCCCTTCCCCCGCTAGGAACAAAAAAAAAAAAAAAAAAAAAAAATTGACCACCGCTCCTGCAACATAATCTGAGGCCCTCACCAAAATCGTGGGTTCTCTTCTACAGGAGAATGGAGAAGCGGAGGCTGGCGGAGAAGCTCTGAAGATGGCTGGGTGATGCTGATATTGGGGACTTGGGTATTTCCACTGGAGGTCCCAAACAGAATTCCGTGAGCCCTCCTATTGCCTGAGTCCCCGGAACACCATCAGTGGACCTCACCTTCAACGGAGAACCTCTTCTTACACCTTGGTGGCAAACCATCGTCAGTCAGGCTAGAACACAGCTGCTTAGAAGTGACCAGAACATAGCCAGTCAAGCAACAACACCGCTGACTTGTCACCATCACCCACCATAACCTGGGACAATGGCAGAACACCTGGGGGATCCACACAAATACCATGGGCCCTCCTGAACATCGCCAGAATCCCCGAATACCACCAATGAAGAATTCGGCTCAACATCTCTGCCAAAAAAGAACAGCAACACCTACTATCATCCTTAATCAACAACAAAGTTCCTGGCCAAACATCGCCTGGAACATATGAATACAAATTATTAGACAAAAAATAAACATTCTTATCCCTAACTCTTAGAAAATAAAGTAACTCAAATTTAACAAACGCAAGGTGGTCTGCCCGCCTACTTTTAATCTACTACTTTCTTTCATAATTTCCTCTTTTTGCTCACTTCTCCCCAAACCTCTTCTTTCCTCTCTAAGGCCCACTTTTGTTAAAAAAAAAAAAAAAAAAAAAAAAAAAAAATCAGAAGCAACTTGATTGAACCCGCGAACTTTCAGTCTTCTACTGTACTTCTCACTTCGCAGCTTGTTCTTCCTCTATCCAATTACTCCTTCCTATTTTACTCCAGCCATCTGGTCTGGAACCTCAGCACGACGGACGGCACCTGTCGGGTCACAACCTCTGCAAAGGTATCTGCAACCTTGCTCTCCTATTCGCACTCGTCAACAACGAATACATGGGAACCAGAGAATAAACCAACCAGCAGAGAGAGAACAGAAGTACCAGTCTTCTCTTGCAAGAATAGTGGCGTCACCTTTGGCGTTGTTATTATCAGTAGTATTAGTATATATTATATTATTATTATTATTAGCATCATCATTATTATTATTATTTGTATTATTATTTGTATTTTTCATATCATTAAGGCAATTATTATTTACCAAGCGACGTCTATATTATTTCCCTATATCCTTTCTTATACATTTAGACATATCCATGTTTTGTTGGTTCGTTTGTTCTCATTTTAACTGCTCCATTTCTCTCTCTATTCCTTTCGTTAATACATCCTCCCCTTCCCTCCTTTTACATACTTCACCCAACCCTCATCCCTTCTCATCTTGGTATTCATCCTTCTTCTCTTTTACCTTTTCTCCCTTACCCTCCCTCCTTCTCCCCCACCTTCCCTCTTCTCCACCACCTCCTCTTCTTCATTCTCCCTCACCTCTCCTCCTTCACATCTTCACCTTCGCCTTTCACAGAAATGCAAATTTAATGATCTTAATCTATCCCTGCGAAATTATAAGGCCAACGAGAAGCTGATGGCGTCACGGAACAAAAGGCAATCAATATCGGGGGTGGTGGGTGAAGCTCATTTAAACTATGAATAAATGTATGGTTTAATGCTGCACTTTTATTGATTTAAATCAAGTGTTTGGTATAATTGTAGTTACATTCGTATTTATATTTTTGTTAAGTCTAAACGCCCCCCCCCCCCCAACACTCCTAATGGTTGTATAACCAGCACCCCCGACATTCTCGATGGTGACGATCGGACATCTGCCATAGATATGCCACGTACAGTATATACCTCACCTCCCAAGCTTTGGGCAGAGTAGGTATTCTGGACGTCGACATCTTGGTCCTCAGTCCCTTCACCCTTGACATAATTCACTATCACCCCAGAGCCTGTTCACCTCATATTCCTGTGATTGGAAGCTCATACAACTTCCCTGGCAAGCACCCGCCCACGCCTATGACGCCCACACCAAGCCGGAACATGAGAAGTCAGGAAGAGGAAACCAAGGCAGGGCTTGGCAAGCCCGAGCAACACAACCCACCACTTTAATTGTTTTGTTTTTCTATGTGGATGAAGGATACAAAGGGCAAAAACTACCTGCGACGAGTGCCTCCCCCAGAGTTGAAAGAGTGACAGGGCCAAAATCAAGGAATGCTCGAGCCAAAATGTCTGGACACACAGAGTTTGAAGCAATTTAAGTGATATGATGTGTTCAGGGAGAGAGTTCCAGAGCTCAGCTGTTGAATAGAAGAAACATTGGGGTTATCGTTTTACTCTTTAGTTGGAGAGTTGCACAGAGTAAAACAAATATTACATAATATTTGTATATTATTATTTGATAGTGACATATATTATGAACGTAAAGGTGATAGTAGGGTTGGGTGGTGGCTGGTTACTAACGACCGTGTTCGATAGATGAGCAATAATGGTTTGGTGGTTTACACAGGTACGCCACGGTAGCATTGTCCGTTTCCTAGTCATTCAGGTGTGACTTTAACCTCATGGCTTAGGGACAAGTGGCTTAATTCTCCACTTTTGGTAATGCACAATATTGACGAAAATTAGGGGACGGTGTGAAAAAAGCTCTGGCAAAATATCATATTGATTCAACTGTTTGTTAATAAGTTATTCCCCCAAAAAACCGATGTCACACGGCCTCTGAAACTCATAGTAGGTGTCTATTTTTTCCTGGCGAATGATAGCGAGCCTGTAAATTTGGAGGCACCGGCAGGGACAATTTTCTTCACAAAAAATTACAAATATATCTCGGTGGTCTTGGGGGTATTTTTTAAGCTTGATAGAGGTCTAGGGAGCAAACTAAAATCCAACCTTAGGATGGGCATGAGTCAATTTCCCGCTAGCTTAAACAAACTTGCTAAACTGTATGAATCCCACACATCCTTCTTCAGTTGAATCATTTCGTCTTGTAGCTCCGTAAGAATAGTTACTAGCTTAAAAGCTTAATTAGCAATACTTAATGAAAACATATAAAGCTATTATAATTATTTTCTCCATTGCATTATTGCAAAATTATCATAACTAAAACATATATCGCCAAGAACAAAATATTTGCAATAGGTGAATGGACACTACAGTTTTATGTCATTACAGACAAGGATTACAGTCAATAGGTTATATTTTCTTCTATGTGGGGAGAGGGAAGAGGTGGGGAGATGGTTGAGTCAACAAGCTACTGGATATAGTGTAGAAACAGGAGGAAGAAAACAAAATGACTCAATTTCAGTCACCATTTAGTCATCAGTAATCAAAATTCTTGGTTTCGTCTCTCATACTACGTAATGAGGTAAAAACGTCTAGTACAAGGACATATTTCCCATTGCTTTATTATATGTACAAAGGAGTACAAAGGAGTACAAAGGAAATCAAGCAACAACAGATCTAGTGACCCTTCTAGGCTGCTTGTCCTCCAAAACACTGAGGATCAAGTGTCCAAACAGTGGTTTAGAGTGGGTAAGGGAACATTGGAAAGGGAACTACTGCCCTGCCACTAACGTGGCAGGACTAGGAAGTTAGTAGGGGACATATGGGTTAGTAACTGAGGGGAGGATAAAGTTATTCATTTACAAACGCAGTCAGTCGCGGGTTTGATGCGAGATATTTGTCTAGGCGGAATTTAAATGAATCAACGGTGCTGCAGTCTATAACGTTTCGGGGAAGCCCATTCCACAAGTTGACAACTCGATTGAAGAAGAAATTCTTAGATTCGTGCGAGTTAAAAGATTTACCAATAATTTTGCAACCGTTTCCCCGTGTGTAATTAGATTGGTCGATAGTGAAGTACTTACTACAGTTCATATTGTCGATGCCTTTGATGATTTTGAACACTTGAATTAAGTCGCCTCTTAATCTGCGCTGGGTTAAAGGAAATAGATTTAATTCTCTAAGACGCTCTTCGTATGGTTTGTTCTTTAGGCTAGGTATCATTTTGGTAACTCTACGTTGAACTCGTTCTAGCTTGTTTATATCTTTTTGGTAATAAGGGCACCAGGATTGAACGCAGTATTCCAGAAGAGGGCGGACTAAGGAATTGTAAAGGGTTAGGATAACTTCTTTGGATTTATGCTCAAATGACCTGCCTATAAAGCCAATTATTTTGTTTGCCTTCTTAACAACTTCTGAACATTGTTGACTCGGTTTTAGGTTACTCGATATTGTTACTCCCAGATCAGTTTCTCTGTTTACATTCTTAAGCTGAGTGCCATTCATCGAATAGTTTGCTTTCTCATTTAGGTATCCGACATGTAGTACTTTACATTTATCCGCATTGAAACTCATTTGCCAAATTTGGGCCCAACATGACAATTTATCTAGATTGTGTTGCATATCGTCAACTTGTTCTTTTGAGAGTACGCTATTTGCAATTTTTGTATCGTCAGCAAATTTTGAGATTGTGCAGGTGAGACCCTCATCTATGTCGTTGATGTAAATTAGAAAGAGAATTGGTCCTAGTACCGATCCCTGGGGTACCCCGCTACTTACATTGGTCCATTTAGATGCCTTACCGTTTATGACTACTCTTTGCTTTCTGTTGTTGAGCCAATTTTCTATCCATTTCAACACACCGTCTTGTATTCCATGCGCTTTTAGTTTTAGCAGTAAACGTTTGTGGGGAACTTTGTCAAAGGCCTTTTGAAAATCAAGGTATATAATATCTACAGCTTTACTCTCATCGTAGAGGTTGAGGATATCGTGGAAGAAGTCTAAGAGGTTTGTTAAACAGGAACGTTTTTTACGAAAGCCGTGTTGAGTATCTTTAAGTATGTTATTTTCCTCTAAGTGATTTACGAGTCTGTCTCGTATGACCGTTTCTAGCATTTTACATACAACTGAGGTTAAGCTAATTGGACGATAGTTACTGGGTAGGGATTTGCTGCCTTTTTTGAATATCGGTGTTACGTTGGCTAGCTTCCACTGATCAGGCATAGTTCCAGACTGCAAGGATTTATTGAATAGTAATGTCAGTGGTTTGGAGAGCTCATTCTTAGCTTCCTTTAGAACTCTAGGCGAGATTGTATCAGGTCCTGGCGTTTTATTTACTTTGAGTTTATCTAAACAATTCAATACTTCTCTCTCTGTAACGGTGATATTGCTTAGAACATCTGAATTATCAATCTGAATCGGCGATGGTGTAGGGATATCACTGAGGTCTTCGGTTGTAAAAACTGATGCAAAGAAGGTATTGAGGGCATTACTCATTTGTACTTCGTCTTTGGTGTATTCTCCTTTTTCATCGACTAACGGTCCAACAGTTGAAGTAACTACTTTTTTCTTTCTGATATAACTATAGAATTCTTTCGGGTTTGTTTTACTTTGATTCGCAATATGTAACTCTAAGGTCTTTTTACTTTGCTTAATTAACTTTTTGGCTTTGCGTCGTAGCTCTACAAATTTCACCCGTTCTTCGTCATTTTGTGAGGATTTTAATCTATCATTAGCAAATTTTTTAGCAAGCAGGCAGTTTGAAATATCTTTATTCCACCATTTGGGCTTATTATTATGGCCTGGACGCCGTATTTTCGATGGTATGCAGTCTTGCACTGCTTTTAGGTAAGTGGTTTCGAATAACTTCCAAGATGTATTTATGTCGTTATTGTTAATTAAAAAGCTCCAGTCAGTTTCTTTAAACATAGCTCTAAGTTTATGGAAGTTTGCTTTCTTGAAATTAGGGACTTTTTCGATGCTACTATTTGGTTCGTTACTAGTAAACTTTAAAGTGAAAGTTATCGTACGATGGTCGCTGTTACTGAATTCATCACCAACATTCAAATTCTCTATCAATTCTTCTTTTGTTGCAAGTACAATGTCAAGAACGTTATTACCACGGGTCGGCGTTCGAACAAATTGATGTAAGATGCTTCAGAAATTAATTTAACCCTGTGAGTGCCAGCGACGTTTTATAATTAATTTTAGCTATGTGTAGACGATTTTGTGAAGCTTAAGAGGGATCTGTGGTTGTAAGAAGGGTTTAGTGAGATAGAAGCCTGTAAATTGCTGGAGGCCCTTCCTAAACAGAATAACATCGCCAGTAAAAAAATAAAAGGACGTCCCTGGTACTGAACGGCTAAAAAAAAAAAAAAATCAAATAGGCATATACCTAATTTGGTTTGATGAGCTTTCTCTAAATTTATATAATGAAGTCAATTAATGTAATTGTTGAGTACTCTGCCCAAAGCCAGTTAATTGTTTGCACTGATCCCATTGGGTAATCGGATATGACCATACTGATTAATAACTTTCACTTACAGTAATTAATTAGTGTTCCCCCCCCCCTCTCTCTCTCTCTCTCTCTCTCTCTCTCTTTGAATACAAGATGAAAGGCAAGCCAATCAAAACAAGTGCATTCGTTAAAGACTTGGGTGCTCTAATATCTGAAAACTTAAAAACCTCAGGTGATTGTGCAGCAGCTGCAAACAAGGCCAATAGTCTTGGATAATTTAAAATACATTTTACTTTTACGAATGAGATTATTTTAGTACTGTTATTTAATAACATAGTGAGGACCCATCTTGAATATGGCGTCAACAAATATTTTGAAACTCTAGTAGTGCAGCGTAGAGCGTAAAATTGATACCATCACCGAAACATAAATCATATCATGAAAGATTAAAACACTTAAACATATTTTCACTTAAGAAAAGAAAATTGCCGAGTCAATTAATTGAGCGTTTCAAGATATTAAAGGGTTTCGTCCAAATTGACGTAGATTCACTGTTCAAATTCAATAATAGTTCATCAACTCAGGGAAATGGAATGAAATAAAAAAAACAAGGAGGACGAATCTTGATGTCACAAAGCACTTCTTCACCTACAGCGTGGTCAACGAGTGGAACAAACTGCCAGTTAAAGTGGTACAATGTAATACAATTGACACATTCAACAGGAGTCTAGAAATGCATTTCGAGGAGGTTGGAGCAATATAGGTAAAACAAATATAAGAACGAAGCAAAAAAATAAAAAAAGGGTAAACAGTCAGTAGTATACAATATTTCTCACTTCTTTCTTTATTAAGAGTTTCCCAGTAGTCATTTCTTCCTTCTACTGGGGCCCTTGTTTCCCAAACTAGATTTCACGCCGACCCAAGGTTGGAGGGAGTGGTGGGTACGGAGAGAGCTTTCTGATTTGCTATCCTTGCCTTCCACTTTGTAGCAAATTATATGTTAGCATAATAGGGACTGCAAGGTATGTGCAATCCGCTTATCTATTGAACTCTATGTAACTATTTATCTCTGTCTCATTCTTTCCTCTCCCTCTCTCTCTGTCCTCCTACTGTGTCGCCCCTCTATCTTTTCATTTATTTACATCCCATGTTCATTTTATTTTGTCAGTCCCATAGCCCATACCTTTCCCACTCGCCAGCAATCTCTAGCAATAATAAGGCCCCAAATGATCTCAACCAAAGCTTTTAGCTACCACAGATCCTTTCTAAACTGCATAATATCGTCTAAATATAGCTAGCATAAAATATAACACTCGTCGCTGGTACTCAAAGGGTTAATGACCGTTTGTGCATCTATAGTACTTTGCACTGGTTTCAAAACATTATGCAACATAAGTATTACCATAGTGTATGCATAGTTTTATTTCCTTGGCAATGTATGCGTTATTTTCTCTTAATTATGGCTATTAATAGATGATTTTATGCAAATTACAAATCCGAGATGCACAAACTAGTCTCATTAAGGGAACCCACCTCGCTTTTTTCTCTTTCTCTCTATCTCTCTTTGGCTTGTATCCATTTGGCCCAATTCAGCCTACTGTTTTAAGACCTTTACCCTCATCCAGGAGTCAATATTTTCCCGGCGAGCGGCAGCGAGCCAGCATATATATAGTTTTGTTTTGCCAACAAGCTAAATTTGTACATTTTTCGGTACAAAAATTTCTCTGGCGAAGCCGGATTTCTCCATACAATGCTGGCTCGCTATTGCTTGCCAGGACAAAAATCGACACCAGGATGGGGATAAACGTCTTAAAACAGTTGACTGAATGGGTCCGAATGGATACAAGCCAGGGAAAGAGAGACCAGGAGACAAACATAACAAAAAGCCGGTGACCCCCATTAACCCTCTAGCTTTGACTGATCGTATACCATACATAGGTAAGATCACTAATACAGGAGGTTATACGATTAACGGGGGTCACCTGCTTGTTTTATCTTTCTCTCCTTTTCTTTCTTTCTCTGGCTTGTATCCATTCGGCCCCATTCAGCCAACTGTTTTAAGACGTTTATCCCATCAAGGTGTCGATGTTTTCCTGGCGAGCGATTGCGAGCCAGCATTGTATGGAGAAATCTGGTTTCGCTGGAAACATTATTCTATCGAAAAATTTACAAATTTAGCTTGGTGTCAAAATAAAAAAATATATATATATGCTGGCTCGCTACCGCTCGCCACGAAAATATTGAAACCTGGTTGGGGGTAAACGTCTTAAAACAGTAGGCTGAATGGGGCTGAATGAATACCAGCCAAAGAGAGAGGGATAGACAGAGAAACAAAGCGAGGTGGGCCCCCTTAACGCCTTGAGAATTATGACGCTTTTTAATTAGCAGTTTATTTAAGCATTAGAAGATTTAACCCCTTCTATACCAGATCGTCTTTTTACTTTTCTTCTAGCTATATTTAGGCGATTTTGTGCAGTTTAAGAAGGATCTGTAGTAAAAAGGGTTAAGTGAGATAGTTAGAAGCCTGTAAATTACTGGAGGCCCTTTACAACTGAATAAAATCGTTTACTAGTAGCAAGAATAAAGTTAAAAGAACTGCACCGGTAAAGAAGGGGTTAATACGATATAGGATAACATCTCTAGGAATCAAAGGGGTGAAGACTATTTCCATGAAATATCTAGTTCTCACAAGTTCAAAATCTGAATGAAATCGTTTATAATGGCCAGAATAAACGGTCAAAACACGGCATGATCCTTAAATGGTTAATAGGATGAAATATGTAGTGTAGTGTTTATGTTTGTGGCTCAACTACACAGAGTAATCCATCTAGCTCTCATAAACACCTCCTCCTCATATGCATCTCACTAACTTAACAAGTACACTACACTTCTTTCTAATACACCACAAAAAAAAAATCATGCATACATACAACTACTGTATATAG
>JBAKBP010018160.1:0-47306 GCA_037953745.1 Lithodes maja
CCCCGGTTACCTGAAATGGTTCAGTCCTTTGTACCCTGAACTCAGGCAAGGGAGGTAGATCAACTGGGGAGTAAGGCTTACCCTGTAATCTTTTACAGATAGTACAGCTATTGTAGATCCCTTTAATTGCTTGTCGCATCTTAGGGATCCACCAACGTTGTCGCATATACGCCAAAATGTAGGCAGGTCCGATGGCATTGGCGAATCAACATTTTGGTAATCAAATGAGAGGAGCTAAGGAGGACAGGATATTTTGCAGAATCAATAATGTCCGCCTTTTGTATCCTGCCTCTACACTTAATTATGCCTCCTTCCATATATAATCCTAGCTGCCTCATTAAGTTTGAGGGTTTGGCCTTTGACTCCTTGCTCAGGATTTGATGTTCAGTAGGATAAGATTCCTTTTGTACTAAACATATAAGTTTCGCTTCTGCTGATCTCAATTCATGGAGTCTGATATGCTTCGAATCTTCACTAAGGAAAGACCCGTGAGCCCGACTTCTCATGTTGTTAATAAAACGGTATATCCATGCAAATACCCGTATTACTTGATCATAGCTGCCGTAACGTTCCCACTCTACCAACTTGTTATCCTGATGTGTAGTACTCACATTCGAACTACTTAACACATCATCTTGGGGTCGACTTGAAGGATCAGATATGCATTCCCTGAAATCCTGAGGCCATTCAGTTGGAGATATAAGCCATGGAGGTCCATGCCACCAAATAGAGGACGACATAAACTGTTGCGCCGAGATCCCCCGGGAAATTATGTCACTGGGGTTGTCCCTGGTGCTCACATAGCAAAATTTAGCTGTAGGAACTAAGTTATGTATCTCATCAGTGCGATTAGAGACATAAACAGGTAACACTTTCTGGCTGTGTACCCATGAAAGTGCTATTTGACTGTCGCTCCAGACATAGACGTTATTAATCCGTAGTATGTCTGCATAAGCATCCAGTGTAAACTTTATTAGACGAGCAGACAGAAGCAATGCAGCAAGTTCTAATTTAGGAACTGTAATCTTCTTTATAGGGGCTACTTTGGCCTTCGCTATAGCCAGCGTCGCTTCACTACCATTGCATATGTATATGGCAGTACCGTACGCACTATTACTAGCATCAGAAAAGGCATGTAGATCCACCTGTTGACCACTAATAACCTGACGATTAAGTTGGACCTTGCAACATGTGGAAAGGTCCGACCGAATCAACCGCCAAGTATCTTGTAACTCAATCGGGAGGGGCGTATCCCAATCTAGTTTTAGCCGCCACAGTTGCTGTAAAAACATACGAGCACGGATTGTTACAGGCAGCAAAAAACCTAGGGGATCAAACAACCTCGCTGACAAGCTTAAGCAGTTTCGCTTGGTCATAAGCTCACTGCCGCATGGGGTGTGACAGAAGGATATGCAATCTGTGGTAGTGTCCCATTTGTGGCCTAAAAACTTCACCTCACTATTCTCAGTAGCTACACCGTCAGAAGCAAATTGACCTTTCAAAAGATCACTATTAGTGGCCCATTCTCTTAAGTATAAATGAGCCTTGGCAAATATATCACGGATCTCCCAGCATCTCTTGAGCAATAAATCTTCATTGTCTCCGGTGCCTTGAAGATTGTCCACAGAGATCCCATTCTTGATCTCATTCTTGAAGTCAGGATCTAGTCCAGCCTCCTCAAGATGACGCAAGATAGTAGCGTTGAGAAGGAACTGGGAACAGGTCGCCCCGAATAAGACGACTCTGAACCTGTAGACCAGATACTCTGAATCTAGATCCATTGGGTCCCGTGGCCATAAAAATCTTGTCGAGTCCCTGTCTTCACGATGGAGTTGAAGCATCAGGAAGGCCTTCTCAATATCGGCGACCCATGCAAACTTATGACATCTGAAGCGCAACATAATTTGCGCTAGATCAGAGACCAGGGACGGACCTGTGTACAGACAATCATTCAGGCTATAGGAGCGATCACTGGATTTAGCAGAGCAGTCATACACAATACGAACAGGAGTGGTGGAACTGTCCTTTTTAATCCCATGGTGAGCAAGATAATGGATGTTATCCCCATATTCACTGAGATCTACTCTCTCCACAAATCCACGTTGTACCTGCTCGGCTAAAACTGCCGCAGAAGTCTCGCAATAACTTGGATCCTTGACAAACTGCTTCTGAAGGCCACGTAACCTACCAAGTGCTAGATGGAAATTAGTAGGTAATTTACTCTTGTTATCATTCCAAGGGAGCCTTACCACATACTGACCTCTGCCAGAGTCGTACGTTACAGTCTCTTCATACGAGCTTAACGCTAGCTTGGACTCACGATCAAGTTCATGTGGGTCAATTCCAATATTGTCCAAGTCCCATAGCTTTTTTTTTTTTTTTTTTTTTTTTTTTTTTTTTTCTATATTCCAACTACTCCCTCTCGGGCATAGGCTGAAAGCCTGTACATTCCACCGCGCAACACGGTGAAGCCCGTGAGGTCTTGTTCCAGTCTGGGGAGTGAGACATGTGAAGCATCCATCATGGCTCGAAGCAGCTCCATCTCTGAAGCGGCCGGTTGCTTCGCTCAAGTGCTTCACCGTCTCACCCTCCAGACTCAGACCCTCACTCTCAGAACGCCACCTATTGAGCAGTGAACTCACTAGGCATTGTCCCCCTGTAACATATTTTGAATATGGGAATATTCATACAGTGTTATTTAATCAGGGAACAATGAGGGTATTTTTTTGGCATTTCGGTGGGCTTTGTGGTAATGCACTGATACTAGGTACAGCACAAATTCAATCCCAATAATATCTTCCCATTGACATATCGGGATTTGAACCCGGGTCCATTGGATTACCAATCCAGTGGCATGACCACTCCACCACACCTTAGCTTAATAGCTTATCTATTATTATATCAGTACATGTATTATCAGGCACATTTGGCCTAATATATTTATCTATGGGGCTTACTGCTACCTTGAGGACCGTAACCACCTCCACCTGTGTGTCTTGAGAGGAAGTGGCATAGGATCCAGAAATGGCATAACCTTGGATCGTGGGGAGCATTATTAGCTTATCTACCCGCCGATATCCAGGGTGAACCAGGTCGTAGTAATAATCAGCTCCGACCAGTAGCATAATACCATTGTTAGCAGAGAGTTGATCATCAGCCAGTTTATACCCCTTGCTTCTGAGATATTTCAAATGTGGTTGAATCTCTGATGCTATATAGAAACTGGGTAGTGTGTCGACCACAACAGCCTTGATGGGACATACCTTTTTTCTATAAACATATGAAATCTCCACAATATCATAGTCACTGGAATCTATTTCACCAGTGAAACCATGGAGACGCAAATTCTCTTGACCCTTGCTGGTACACTTGAGCTGGGGTAAGGATGACCGCAGAACGAATGACCTCTGTGAGCACTGGTCAAGTAAGGTGCACGTCATTATAGTATTATTATTACTCCCCACTACTGGCAGCATCATAGTAGGAAGCAATTGACATTCTCGAGAAGCAATGGACATGGCAGATACTTTATCACCCTCGCTCTTACCTTTCTCATGTGACTCTTTGGGGGTTCTCCCCTTTTCTTTGCCGTCGTGCCGATCAGACTGGGTGCAAAGGGAAAACCAATGTTTCCCCTTGCAATACTTACAAGGTTTGATGTAGGAATTGGTGCAGGTACTGTTGAAGTGGTCTCTTGCCAGACAGCTGGTACATAACTTAAGCGATTTAGCCTTGCCAATCTTCTGTGTAGCCTTAGGATACTTAGGACACTGATACCACAGATGACCGTGGACACTGCACAACTTACAACCTAATGATATTGGCCTTTTCTGTTTAGGAGAAGTCTGTACCGGGAAAGCTGCAGTAGATGGCGACATCTCCACTTGTCGGTAGTGTCCAGTACTCTCCATATTGAAGACTTCAGTCTGGTACACCTGCACCAACGCTTCCAAGTTTAGTGGAGAGTCGCTTAGTTGTCGTCTTAAGATTTCCCTTAGGGGAGAGGGTATCTTATTCAAGATATTCACACTAAATATCTCCTTCTTGGTGACGGCCATTGTCTCCATACATCGAAGGAGGCTCTCAAAGGAGGCATAGTACTCCTTTAGGTCTGCCACATCATAGGATGGAGGATCTAGTGTGAAGAATTTGGTAATTAAAGCGGTCTTGATGACTTCCACTCTCCCGTAAGTTCTCTTCAGCAACTCCACTGCAGACTCGTAGCTGGTAGCTTCTAGCTTGTACCCATCGACTAACTTCAATGCCTCCCCTTTCAATTGACCACGGAGATATGTGAACCTTTGGATGGATGTGAGTGTTTTATTATGATGGACGGAACACTAAAAAATATCCCAAAATCCAGTCCAGGTAGCCGAATCCCCGGAAAAGGTAGGCAAAGTAAGCTTCGGCAGGTTAAAACCAGTCGCCTTTGGTGTACCGGTATCCTTAACAGAGGTTAATTCTTGGGTGGAAGATAGTCTGGCTAAGGCTGTATGAACGTCTTCAAAGTACTCAAGATCTGCCGACATTTCTTCTTCCACATCGTCAGTAACTGTCAATAAACCATATACCTGCTGAGCATAACTATCATAAGTAGCTAGCGATTTAGTAACAGTAGCAAATTTACCTTTTATCTGATCAGCCGTGGCACTTATTAAAATGTCATCAAGATCTCTTAAACATCTATTTAAACTTCCCTTCATACCTCCCTTAAGAATCTTAAGTTTCTTCAAATCTGTCATCGTTAAGGTCTAATTTTAAGCAACTTAAACTACAAAGAGGTCGGACTGCAAACCGTTAATCACTTAGGAATCAACAGCGGCAAACCCCCATTACTTCAAGAAATTTACTCAAAAAGAATTACATAATACTTACATCCCCCTTAATATAAACTATCGAAAGGAAATTATCTAACTAGACAAAATAATTAAATACTAAATCCATTAAAAGAAAGGGTAAGGTGAAGCACTAATTATTGTAAGCCCTTTATAGGTAAGCCTAGTTGGTTAAGCTACAATCATGAGGTCTGACTATTAACTGTCAATCGCTTAGGAATTAACAAAGACCGACACTCATGACCGCCACTTTAAGCAACTAGGCCTAGGCTATTATGAAATTTAAATATAAAAGGTCACATGAGAACCCTCCCCACCAGCACAATTAATAATGAGTCCCACAATGACAAAACACAATTAACACCACAGGCACACCACCAAAGCGAAATGAAAAGCCACCACAGACACCTGCAGGCCTAGACTGCCTAGCCTAGCCTATGAGCGCAAAATGGTGACCGACGAAACAACCCCTACCCCAATCTCCAGCCCAGCTAACCCACCAAAAAACGCCAAGGAGCACACGCCCAAAAAACCCTGGAAACTAGTCCCAAAAAAGATAGGGACGGTGCCTAAACGGTAAAAAACACGAGGGAAGAAGCTGGGTCAAAACTAGGGAAATGGCAGTCGGCCAACAACGCGCGAGGCGGCAGCCATTTGTAAGCCCACAAGCGTCAAGGAAGCAAACAAAACGGTACTACGGTACGGAAGCTTTAGGGCACGAAGGACCAGAAGGACCAGTATTTATCGGGAATTTAGATAAAGGTTAAATTACATCACTGGTACATGAAATATCCCAACAAATAGTTATAATATAATTACCAACGAGGTATTCGTCGATGGGTGTAATCCAGTCCCCCACACACGGCTAGTTCAATTGCATGACATGTAGGAATGTTCACATAATACAATATCGATACAATGAACTTAGCTTAGAGGACTGGTGATGTAGGACTGTTGTTATAAATTATTAGTTGTAGCACATGGTGAACTGTGGGTTGAGTCAGAGCCGGGGGAGGAGATGTTGGCTGTATGGTGTTGATTGAGAGACTAAAGGGCCGGCGTCCGATCGCTTCGCGAAATTACATATGGCTGCCGGCTCATAATAATTATAACCCAAAACTTGGTTTCATAATACATCTAGAGCTGATGTAAATATTTATACATTACAGTTAATATTTAACCTAACTTAAGAATAAACTACAATACACAAAGAACCAGCCGAAATCGTACAAGCGATACGATACCGCCAAATTCAAATGTCCTATTGGACCAAAACCTGTCGGGATCATTACCCTATTCCCGACAGCAAGTCTTGTGGCTGTGAGGAAGGTCTGGCATTGCCTAGCATTTGGGTTTGAAGATATTTTACCCAAATGAGGCTAGGCTATATCAAGCCATTACAGAGAGTTCTATGACAACAAAGAAAAAGGCTAGCCTAATTAAAGTAAATAACATTTATATATTCCCTGCTCTCACTGAGTCACTGACCACCCTCCATCCCGAAGAATTATACTTCACTTCCTCCCTTGTTTGTATTCTTTCCCCTCCTATCCTCATTTCTACTGCCTCTGGTCCATTTACTACTATCATACTGCTTTTCTCTACACTGAACTTCATTCCTACTTGGTCTTGGTGGGAGTCAGCTGGTTTGGCGCCTTCTGTTTGTTTACATTTTGAGAATAGAAGTTTGGTTCTTTTTCGTTTGTATGTGTTTCCAGTAATTACACAGTATTGGTTGATGGTTTATTATTATATATGTATTTCAATGCTATAATTGTTATTATTTGGCAAAGAAAGCAAATAACTATAACATTAAACATACACGTAGGTACTATAAAAGCTACGCGTAAGTTTGAGAAGGTTACGCGTACCCCTGGCCCCGATCTTTTGCCATACTCTCTCTCTCGTTGCCCACCAGTCTGCCCCTTTTTGTTGTCCTTGCTTGCACAGATATTAACGTAACGTAATTAACAGAGAATCCTAGACATTCATTTATTCTTTTGATTATTCTTTTCCTCTGATCAGCATTTATTATATTTCCATTTTTTCATCTATCCTGTACCTCCGGTGGCTTACTTCGGGATCCGTGATAAGGAGAGCTGGGAGGCTTGCCGGGGTCCTTACTAATAGCACTGTTAATCCCATAGACAATCCACACACACATCCATACCTCTACATATTTTTTCCCAGTGTTTGTGCTTAGGACCCGGTAATAACCTTGACGGTTCTGCCTCAGCGATTGTGTTTGTTCCCTGTCTTGGATTTCGAACTGAGGCAACGGAGTGCTTAACCTCTGAAGTGCGCATGGGGGTAATTAGACACCTCACCCTGTGCGCATGTATTTGAGGTGTTTCTGTCACTAAAATATTCATTGTACCATTAATAGCATTAATACTTATCCATATGCACCTATTATGGGTTGATTATAAAGGTATTAACCTGAAACAACAATAAAATGAGTGAAAACAGCGTTTGGATGGTCAAAATCGGAGATATAGCCCGCGAGTTGTATAATGTATGGGTGAGGCAAGCTGCTTTCCCGCCAATTTCCCCCAAGGCCACTGAGACACAGTCGATCGATACTCTCTCTCTCTCTCTTGCATTCACTTGCTATCAGTGATGACCACACCCTGCAACCGGATTTCTAATGTTAGTACGAAAATATACCTCAGAATAAGGGAATAACAGGGAAAATAGGTGATAACTGAAGGAGAGGAGGAAAGTGGGGAAGGAGGGGAGGTAGAGGACTGAGATTTTCCATGGCCCAGGGGCCAAAAAAAATAAAAAAATAAAAACATAAAAATAAACAAAATATGTTTTTTTCGATGTCAAAAGTTGATTTTTTTTTTTCTCTGACTCTTAAGAGTCTCCCCGCAAGTTCCCTGGTTAATAGTAAGTAGAAATCTAGCTTCAGTCTGGACCCCCCCCCCCCCCCCCCCCCATAGTTAAGTGAGTGTGGGAGGTGGACTCTCTAGAGTTCATTGTTTTTGGGCGGTATCTCACTGGGGGGGCCCAGGGTGAAGTAGGATATATTGGTATGATAATAGGTGTGGTCAGGGCAACATGCTTCCACTAATATCACCCAGAAGTTAGTAGTCATATTAAGACACTGCCTTGTATTGTTAGTTCATTATTATATGTGCTTGATAATATATTATGTGCAACTCTCTTGGGTTGAGAGAGGATTACCGTTGGCTGGTTTTTGCACGGTTAGGTACTGTCCAGGGTGCGCCTAGCCTGTTATGCTCGAAGTACATCTGCACTCTTCTTTCTTTGATATCTGCTGGTAGCCTATGTATTTAACTGTTTTGAATATCCAACCCAGCATTGCTAATCCCGGTTTTAGTTTCGAGTTCTCGTAGCTAGTAAGTTACATGAGTATTTCTGTTCTACATATTATTCAGAATAGGAGCAGGGCAGTGTGCACCTTAAGCCCTGAGAAGAGCCTGGAAGCGTTTATTGTGCTCTTACCTGTTGCGTCGTGGTGTTGCTTGGTAGAGAGACAAGGTGCATTTGCTTTAGTAATTAGTTTCGTATACAGTCTCTAAGCAACTGAGGTCCAGATTCGTAACAATATATATATATATATATATATATATATATATATATATATTAGGGGAGGTGTGGCGGAGTGGTCTTGCCACTGGACTGGTAATCCAATGGACCCGGGTTCGAATCCCAATATGTTAATGGGAAGATATTATTGGGATGGAATTTGTGCTGTACCTAGCATCAGTGCATTACCACAGCACACCGAAATGCCAAATAAATACCCTCATTGTTCCCTGATTACATAGCATTGTATGAATATTCCCATATTAAAAAATATGCTATAGGGGGGCAATGCCTAGTGAGTTAATTGCTCAATAGGTGGCGTTCTGAGAGTGAGGGTCCAAGTGTGGGGGATGAGACTGTGAAGCGCAGAGGCAGAGCAGCTTCAGAGATGGAGTTGCTTCGAGCCATGAAGCTTCGCATGTCTCACTCCCTAGACTGGAGCAAGACCTCACGGGCCTCACCGTGTTCAGCGGTGTAGTGTAAAGGCTATTAGCCTATGCCCAAGAGGGAGTAGTTGGAATATAGAAGAAAAAAAAAAAATATATATATATATACAGTATATATATGTATATATATGTATATATATATAGGGAAGGTGTGGTGGAGTGGTCTTGCCACTGGCCTGGTAATCCAAAGGTCCTGGGTTCAAATCCCGATGTATCAATGGGAAGATATTATTGGGATGGAATTTGTGCTGTACCTGGTATCAGTGCATTACCACAAGCCCACCGAAACGTCAATAAAATACCCTCATTGTTCCCTGATTAAATAGCACTGTATGAATATTCCCATATTCAAAATATGCTATAGGGGTGCAATGCCTGGTGAGTTATCTGCTCAACAGGTGGCGTTGTGTGTGTGTAAGTGTGAGAGTCCGAGTGTAGGGGATGAGACAGTGAAGCACGGGAACGAGGTGGCTTCAGAGATGGGGTCATTTCGGGCCATGAGTGAGCACCGTGCCTCATGTGAAGGCAAGATGGCAGGTGCTCGTTGTACTCTACGTGCTTCACATGTCTCACTCCCTAGACTGGAACAAGACCTCACGGGCTTCACTGTTCATTGTAAAGCGGTGAATGTTAAGGCTCTCAGCCTATGCCTGAGAGGAAGTAAGTTGGAATATAGAAAAAAAAAAAAAAAAAAAAATAAAAAATATATATATATATTGTTAGTGGTGGGTTGGCCGCTAGGGTACCGTATCTTCAGTATAAAAAGAAGGATCAGAGCAACGACAGTGTTCATCTTGACGTCTTTATTGCTTGCAATATTTCGGACTAACCTTGTCCATCATCAGGCTTTCAAAACATAGCCGGTCCTATGAAAAACGAAAAAAAAAAATTCTATGAGTATTATAAATAATTTTACCATAATAAAAGCATATTAAGGAATTAAAACATGAATTAAGGATTAAAACTTAACCTATCTAGTACATACATGATAACACGTTGATAAATATATTGTGTTACTTACATAGTGACGGTCTCCCAAAGATTCACAAAGTTGGTATACCTTTTAGACCTACTGTTTCAGCCATAAACACTGCAGGATATAATCTTTCTAAATTTCTCATTGCACTCGTAAGGCCACTAACAAGAAATGAGTTCACAGTCAACAATTCCACCACATTTGTCAATAATCTTCAATCTCTACAATTACCTAATAATTACGTCATGGCCAGTCTAGATGTACAGTCTCTATTTACTAACGTTCCGCTATTGGAAACTACGAACATAATACTGGATAATTATCTTCCTCACGAATTTTATGGCTTAGACAAGACCGTTATTAAAAAAATGCTTAATTTCGCTACCTCAGATTCGGTATTTATGTTTGATATTATCCTTTACAATCAAATCGACGGTATTGCTATGGGATCACCACTTGGATGCTGATGCATTTATGTGTAATACAGAAACATCATGGTTAGGTAATTGCCCACTAGAGTTCAAGCCAATATATTATAGAAGATAATTATGTTGATGATACGTTTTTTAATTTTCAGCCAAGTTGAACATGTACACGAGTTTTTAGATTATATGAATAAACAACATGTCAATATAAAGTTCACCTCAGAAGTTGAAAATCAAGGTAGTCTCCCTTTTTTAGATGTCAATGTTAAGAAAACAAATAAAGGTTGACGACTGAAGTCTATAGGAAGCCCACTACCACTGACCAAGGCCTGAACTACATAAAATTAATTCTATAAAAACTCTACTAAATAGAGCGTATAGTAAATTATGTTCTAGCTATTCCCTTCTGCATCAAGAATTTAAAGTACTAGAACAATATTTTGTGAATAACAACTACTGCCTTTGTTTATTTCAAAAAGTTCTGAAGTCCTTCCTTTGCATTAAATATTCCTGCAAAAGTTAATTTCAAAATGTCCCGAAGATAATCAGATATGTAACGTTGCCTTTTTATGGTCATGCGAGCTACGATCTCAGAAGAAAAAAAACTTGTCAAAATTCTTCATTCGAAATTTCCAGCAGTCAATATTAGAATTGTCTTCACGAACGGATGTAAAATTAAATATTTTTTTAGAATTAAGGACCTAATTCCCGATCACATGACTCCTAATATGGTCTACCAATTCACATGTCCTCGCTGTCCTATGAGGTAGGCCTACGTCGGTTGCTCTACTCGAGTTTTCCGATCAAGAATAATGGAACATTGGTAAGAGTGTTCGAACGGATCGGTACCTTCAAAAAATGCAATTTTCTGCAGTCAGGAATAACTCGTTAGAATGTAACCATAATTTCGGGGAAAAAGATTTTATAATCATTAGTAGATTATCCAATAAAGTTGATACTCTCATTGGAGAGAAGTTTTATATAAATAAAATCAAACCCGAACTAAATATTTGTTCGTAGTTGGGGCCAAGTGAACCCTTTTCGGTCAGTGCCAGTTGGTAGTGTTTAGGTTTTTGTATGTTCGCTGTTTGTTTGTTTCTTCTTTTTGTAATGTATGTGTGTATAGCCTTATATATTTTAGGAAATCAGTTTATATATCATTTAACTTTCCCACTCGATTTCACAATTAATCGCTTCACGTTTACCCCTTGCTTTATGCTCATTGACAAGTTTTAAAATAAAATATGTGTTTATAAATATTCACTAATAGGCAACCTCAGTAGATGTAAAGTCCCTCATAACATTATCATTCAGTTGGAACGAAGACCCTCACAAACTAGGCAGTCACTATGTAAGTAAGACAATATATTTATCAACGTGTTATCATGTACTGTATGTACTTGATAGGTTACGTTTTAGACAGCTTTAATTGTTTTAATCCTTAATTCTTGTTTTAATTCCTTAATATGCTTTTATTATGGTAACATTATTTTAATATACTCATAGAAAAATTTATTCGTTTTTCATAGGACCGGCTATGTTTTGAAAGCCTGATGATGGACAAGGTTAGTCCGAAATATTGCAAGCAATAAAGACGTCAAGATGAACACTGTCGTTGCTCTGCTCCTTCTTTTTATACTATATATATATTTATATATATATATTGAGGGGTATAAAATCCGTAGATTTAAGTATGAGTATCGCTATAACCTAAGACTAAATAAATAAATGTTAGATACTAAACATTTAAATTTGAAAACAAAATATAGGGGATTAGGCAACACCAAAGGGGAAAGCAGAAGTCGAAATATTTAGCTTAGGTTGAATATTCTTAATGTGCAGTGATTCTAAAATTATCAAGTTTACAGAAGAGCAACTATCAATGATTTTAAAGTTGTCCTTGCTGAACAGAATTTGACATACCCTAGTCACCTAGTGCATACCTCCGTGAAGCAAGGATAACTTTAAAATCATTGATAGTTAGTGTAGTACTTATTTTCTTATTCCAAATATACTACTAAGGTGGGGAATAATTCGACAGTCATTTAGAGGTTCGTATACTTTATTTAACAAAACTTACTACTAACCTAGTAACTATTTCTCTGTTCGGGCGAGAAATGAGTTCAAGACACAGATTGAATATTTCGTCGACCCACCATAGGTTGTACATTGGAACTCTAGAGCTCCCGTTACCACCTATTTGGATTCCCGTATTCGGGTATTAACTCACTTCGATTTCGATCCAAAGTCCCGTTACTAGTCTCTAAAAAAATATAGTTTTACCGGGCCCTGCTGTGTCTACTCCAGAGACCAGGGCATTAATAAATCTGACCTTTATTTCCCTATATAGAACAAGAGATTTATTCTTAACTAAACTCCAAAATAAGATAACTTTACCGGGCCCTACCGTGTCTTACTCAGAGACCAGGACGTTACTACCTCTGACCTTTTTAGATTATTCTCTTAACCCTATACAATAAATGTACTCAAAAGACCATGGTATTACTACACTTGATCTCGATTGCCCTACCTATAACGCTCTTAGATTATATGTTCTCTTAACCCTATACAATATATTTACTCACAAGACCTGGGGCGTTACTACACTTGACCTCGATTGTCCTACCTATAACGCTCTTAGATTATATGTTCTCTTAACCCTATACAATATATTTACTCACAAGACCTGGGGCGTTACTACACTTGACCTCGATTGTCCTATCTAGAGCACTCTTAGAGTATGTGTTCTCTTAACCCTGTTACCAATTAGTCATATGTCACATATACCACCTATTCAATAATAAAACTCAGTAAATGGCTTAATATGATCAGTACCTCAAAACCCCTACAAGAACAAGATTCACCGCTTTAATCCTCTACATAGATTCTATGATTACATTATATCCTGGACTTAATGCTCGTAACGCTTACCACGAAACTGACCGAATATTCCTTCAAACAATATAATTGATAATGTTTCCTGTATAACAAAAGATTTCGTAGATCATACGGACTAGTGTCCTCCCTACCTCTTTCTCAAACTAAAGCTGATCTAATTGCAACTATTCTTTATTTCCCTTGAGCCTTATAGTTGCTTATCTATTTAAGAATTATCACCTCTTAATTTAATTTTAATATCTATTTGCTGTCCTACCAGATCCTATACTATTGATAGATAATCGGCATGGAGCCTTCTCTATCAAGAATAACTATTATCCTATTAACACATCATAATTTTATTTATGTACATAAGTCTAGTATCTTTCTCTTTAGTTTGTCCTTTAAGAACACATCAATTATTATTTATGGAACCACTGGGTTAGTCAAGCATTTTCTCTCTTTCTTTAAATCTGGTTCGGGCCGAATATGGGTCCTTTACAAAACTATGCAGTACTACTAGGTGTTTACTGGAACAATTTCACCACCTCAGAGCTGGCCAATAGCTCAACTGGAAATCTTCGCTCCCATCTACTATCTGTCGTCCCTCTTGAACCGCTTGGCTGTAGGTATGCAAGCCAGCGATGTGACGACAAGTGGCCGGATACTGAAGGTGTATCCGCCTAGTAGGGGAGAGCGATGCTAGGCCCGAGGTGGACTTTACTGGAACAATTGGTGAGGGCTGGGAGGCTGGAATAAGTGGACCTGAGTTTCCCTGAGTGCCCAAGCGAGAGAGAGAATGGGGGTTGCAAGACGTTAGCCCAGTGGAGTCCGAGAGGTGAATGACCCCGGCAGCCTCCCCCACCCCCTTGATATAGTCCCGCCTCCCGCTCTCCGGCGCTGTGATTGGCGGAGCCGCCCGCTCGGCCGCGCAACGTTCTGGCCGCATGACTTGAATATTCCTTCCCTTCGCCTCCACTCTTCTCTCTCCATAATACGTTCCTGGAAGCTGGTTGCGAATGTCTTTTAGTGGCTTACGGGAGTATAGGGCTGGCACTGATGCATTAGACCTATTGCAAATGGCCTGTGAAGAGAGCGAGAGCAAGTTTAAATGTGAGGCGGTAGACGTAGCTGTCAGCTCCAAAAACGGAGGCTTCTGATTGGTCGGCCGGGAAGGTGTGGCATGTTTACCTCTCGAGCCCGGAATGTCAAACTCAGCTGGTTTAAAGGGAAGGTTAAAGGGAGCACGTTGATTGGCTGGTGGCCTTTTTACCTTATCACTCCCTACTAAATTAAGGCAAGCTCCTGATCGTCGTAATACCGTTCCTTTGAAATCTCTACCATCACTCTGCCAATCCACCAGTCCACTATGTTCACAAATACATCTGTGTAACTGTAGTGCTGGATTTTTATTCCCAACCGTAGTTTTAGCCAATAAGACTTGCCCCGGTTGACTGAGGAGTTGCTTGAATGCTCGGGTAGTTTGCACTCTGTCCCTTTCGATCGACCAGGGCTATTAGGTGGCGGAGCTGGTAATGAGGGTCAGTTGGGAGAGGCATGGTTCCTTTCAACTGTCAGGCACGTGCCTCGGGGGTCCTATTTATATCCTCGTCGGGATACCTGATTGGTGGACGGCTAATTCTACCACTGCGTGTAATTGTTTCTGCGGGGCCCATTGGCTTAGATAACTTTGCTGGACTCTTACCCAGGAAGTTAGTCATTCGGTTCACTTGTGACTCCTTTAATTTAGTTGAAGGAGAGCCAGTGGATTTTTATCCTCAGGAAATACGTCTTTTTCCCTTACTTCTGCTCGGAAACACTCTTCCTCACTACTTAAGGTCTTATTGAAATCTCTCGGGAGGTCTGAAACTTCGCTTTCGGGGACCGTAGACTTATTATCATTGGAACATTCACAGTAATCTCTCTCCCCACTTGTTGTTGTTTCCTCGTCTCCCCCATTCTCCTCATGCCCGGACCCAGAAAGACTCTCGTTTGGCTTGCGATTAAAAGACCACCAGAACGGAGAGTCCTCAGTATAATTCCTTCTCAGTTTGGGACCTTTAGTCTTGCGTCGAGCTGAGGGTGCATTAGGGTTATCCGCCCCAATTTCTATCTCCTCCTCACTTTCTTCCTCACTACTCCACTCGCTCAGATCTGGCGGTAAAAAACCATCACACCGTTTGGTATGACGGATATGGGTAGCCGACACAATACCTCCATGATGCAAGTACAACACTTGGTATGGCCCGTTTATCTCCACAACCTGGAAGGGACCCTCGTATTTCTCTTCTTGCTTACCAGCTCGGGTGGGACCATGTCTCTTTACCAGAATATATTCCCCCCAGTAATATGGATTATTTAGGGTATATTTCTTGGGCTGTTGCTGTGTAACATGGTTATGAAGTTGTTGCCGTCGCTCCCCTTGCTTCCTCAGATAATGCTCTGGTTGGGAGTATTTGGTGGAATAAACGGGGTAAGGTAGTAGTCGTTCCTGAGGCAGTTTCGGAGTGATTCCAAAAATAATCTCATAGGGGGAATACCCAGTAGTTCTACAAACAGTGGTATTTATCCCCCAGACAATCTCTGGCAGAAGTTCCGGCCAACCTCGGAATATCTCTTCCCCTTGTGAGCTCAAACTAGCCCGTACACAATTTGCTAGCACCCTATGGTTCCTTTCACATACAGCGTTCCCCTGGGGATAATACAGGGAGGTGTGTTGAATCTGGTAGCCCAAGGTATCTCCCAAATGTTGCCAGATTTCGTTATTAAATTCTTTTCCCCTATCACTCAAAATGCATCCAGGGGTGCCATATACAAAATTACATTTTCCAAGATAACCCTAGCCACGGTTTCAGCTTTCTTGTCCTGAATGGCACAAGCAACCGTATATTTTGAAAAGACGTCGACACAGGTTAAAATGAACCTTTTGTTCGTCTGTCTGGGTAGAGGTCCCATAATGTCTACAGATAACTCTTCCCATGGTTTACTTGCCGTAATGTGTCCAGGCGACTGTTTAGGTCCCCGTCCATCTTTCCCCCTTTGACATCCCAAACAATTTTGGATAACTTCCTTAACAATTTTGTCGGCTCGCGAGGTCCAGTACCTTTCGTTAAACTGTTTCAACACTCTAGACTGACCCATCAGGCGCCTGGCCCGGGGGGACGATTAATATGAAGGGTGTGCCTGGAAGTGTGGTGGGAGGGCTTGTGGCTTTGGCTCCGCTGCATGTCTGCCTGCCGAGATCGGAACCTCTCCGGGTGGTCAGGGGCCGGGGGAGTGCTGGAGCGACCTTGGTAACCCTGGTCTCTGGGTCTTCTCCTGGGTGACCTGGATGTGTGTGAGTTTGTGTTTTTTATCTGTGTTTATTTTTTTGTTTTATGTTGTTTTTGTGTTTTCCCTGTTCTTGCTCTGTCTTGAGTCGGCTACCCCCAAAATGGGGATTGGGCCTGAGCATATAGATAGATAGATAGACTGACCCAAATGAGCCCCTCTTCCCTCTTGTCTGTGGAGGATTTGAATCATGTGTTTAGCCTCCAGATAATCTAATACCACCCGGTCCTTAGAATCCCTCCAGGCTTCCTCAGAATTTGTTACTTTGTCTCCATACATAGGATCATTCTGTTCCTTGTTAGGTTGAGTGTGTTGGACTGGTGCTACCGGTAATCGAGATAGACCATCGGCATTGGTGAGTAATTTATCCGGTCTATGTCTAACTTCAAAGGAGTATTCCTCCAGGATCCCCTTCCACCTAACAAACAATCCGTCTTCCGTTTTCATCTTCCTGAACCATTGCAAACTATGGTGGTCCGCGATAACTTCGAAATGAACTTCGACTAAATATGGACGCAAATATTGTATAGCCCAAACTAGAGCCAGGCATTCCTTTTTAGTAACGCTGTAATTCTATTCGCCCTTATTCAGCTCCTGGCTAGCGCACGCTACTATGCTTTCTTTCCCATCCACTTTCTGGGCCAATACGGCCCCTAGCCCTTCATCGGAAGCATCGGTGTATAGTTGGAACCGCTTGGTAAAATCCGGATGACAAACTATGGGGTTAGAGGTTAATTTTTGTTTCAGTTGATCGAAAGCTATCTGGCAACTCTGATCCCAGTCAAACGTCCTCCCTTGTTCCAGTCTCTTAGTCATGGGTCTAGCAATTTTTGAGAAGTTTGGTATGAACCTCCGATAATAGGACACCATTCCCAGAAACGCTTGGATCTCTTTGACAGTGGAAGGGGGTGAAATTTCTGAAATATATTTCACTTTAAGGGGGTCAGGCTGGATACCTTTACTTGAAACTACATGCCCTAGGTATGCCACCTCGCAGGCCCCTAATTTTTTTTTTTTTTTTTTTTTTTTTTTCTATGTGATTGAGGGTGGCAAAAGGCATAACTGCCTATAGCGAGTGCCTCCCCCATAGTTGAAAGAGTGACAGGGCCAAAATCAAGGGACGTTCGAGCCAAAATGCCTGGACACACGGAGTTTGAAGCAATTTAAGTCATAGGAAGAGGGAAAGACTGATTCTGGGAGAGAGTTCCAGAGCTCAGCTGTTGAGTAGAAGAAAGATTGAGAGTAACGTTTCACTCTTGGGTTGGAGAGTTGCACAGAGTAGGGGTGGGATTGAGTTGCAAGACGGGTACCATGTGCCCTACGTAAAGGAGGTGGTATGCACTGGGATAGCTCTGAGGAACACTGATTATTATAGTAGCGATAGAATAGCGAGAGAGATGCAACATTGCGGCGGAGAGAGAGAGATTGCAGAGAGTTGGTGAGTGGACGGGAGTTAATGATACGAAAGGCCTTCCTTTCAACTTTGTCTAGGAGAGCGGTGTGAGAGGAACCTCCCCACACATGTGAACAATACTCAATACAAGGGCGCACTATGCCCCTGTACAGAGCAAGAAGCTGTACAGGGGAAAAGAACCCCCTAAGGCGGTTGAGCACACCCAGCTTCTGGGAGGCTGCCTTAGCAAGACTGGTAATATGGTCCTTCCAAATGAGAGCAGAAGAAAAAGAGACACCAAGAATATTGAGAGAAGATGAAGGGTTGATTTTTGTATTGTTGAAGAATAAGGGATAGTCCGCTGGGAGATCCTGACGGGTAGATAGATGGAGAAATTGGGTTTTGGAAGCATTAAAGTTAACAAGGTTTTCTCTGCCCCAATTGGAAATAGTATTTAGATCAGAATTTAAGAGTTCTATGGCTTCATTACGTTTGTCGTTGAGGGATTGCTGGCTGGGGCGTTCTGAAAAACTAATGGAGTAGTGTAAGGTTGAGTCGTCTGCGTATGAATGGATGGGAATTAAGGTACAGTTAAGGAGATCATTTATAAAAATTAGAAAGAGAATAGGAGATAGGACAGAGCCCTGAGGAACACCGGAGTTTATAGGTTGAGGAAGTGAACAATGGCCGTCCACAACCGCGGCTATGGAACGGCCGGAAAGGAAATTAGAGACAAAGGCACAGATGGAGGGATAGAAACCGAAGGAGGGTAGTTTAGAAATTAAAGATTTATGCCAGACTCTATCGAAGGCTTTCGATATGTCTAGTGCAATAGAAAAAGTCTCACCGAAGTCCCGAAAGGAGGATGACCAAGAGTTAGTAAGATATGAAAGAAGATCACCAGTAGAGCGACCCTTAAGGAAGCCATACTGGCGATCTGAGAGCAGATTATGAGAAGAGAAATGCTTAAGAAATTTGGAAGCAAGAATAGTTTCAAAAACTTTAGAAAGACAAGAGATAAGAGCAATTGGACGATAGTTGGAGGGTTGAGAGCGGTCACCCTTCTTTGGGACAGGTTGAATGTGAGCAAACTTCCAGCATGAAGGGAAGACGTTAGAGGATAGACAGAGACGAAAGAGTTTGCCTAGGCAGGGAGTCAGCACGGAAGCACAGTTTTTGAGAACAACAGGAGGAACACCGTCCGGACCGTACGCCTTATTAGTGTTAAGCCCAGAGAGGGTAGAAAGTACATCTTTAGAAGAGATTAGGATATTAGGCATAAGTAAGAGAGAGGAGGGCGGAGAGGGAGGAATTGGCATTTGGAAGGTTTCAATTTAAGTCCTGCCCTCCTGATCCTCTCTAATACTTCTTGTAGTCGATTGATATGTTCCTCCCTACTATTTGAACAAATTATAATATCATCCAGGTAAGCTAAGCATGTTCTACATGTTAATCCCCTCAGTACTTCGTCCACGACTCTAGTAAAACTGGCTGGTCCATTACAAACTCCAAAGGGCAAGACCGTGAACTGATAGAGTTTCCCTTCACTCGTGGCAAATGCGGTTTCTCCTGGTCCTCTGACCTAACCGGTACTTGCCAAGTTGCCAGTATCCACTTTGTAGGTCTAGGGTAGAAAACCATGTTGTTGTTGTTGTTGTTCCCCAGGCTGTCTGGCCGAACAGCCCCAAGGTCTCGAGCAAGGCCAAGGCCAGAAACGAGCGCCCCCACAAAACCCTCCCTGCTTACCACTAACAAAGCCCGGGTGACCGAAGCCACTCCAAGGCAGGGAGCTGAGGAGGGTGCGGAAACGCCCGGGAAACCAAAACCCCACCCAAGGCCCTGTGCCCCTCAGCAATTATGTAGGGAAAGTTGAGGGGCAAGGGAAAAATGTGACGCTTTGGCTCCCAATCTGCCAACTTCTAGGTTGGCAGTAGGGAGGTCAATCCACGGAAAAGACGCCGTCACTTGAGATCTAGAAGATATATAAGTAAAAGGAACAGTCAGAGTAAGCTATGGGTATGGCAGAGAACGCTCAGCTCTCACTCTGATAGACCAGCCCATCACCAGAGAAACCATGTTGACCCATTTAGTGATTCTAGCGAGTCATCAATACGAGGTAGGGGTTGCGCATCTTTGATGGTGACATCATTTAATTTTCAATAATCTACGCAGAACCGAGTGGACCCATCTTTTTTTTTTTACCAGGACTACTGGAGATGATCACGGACTGTAGGATTCTACTACTATCCCCTTCTTGATCATCTCCTCTACTTGTTTCTATTCCTTTTGTCTCATAATGGGATTTTGTCGCCTATAAGGTTGTCTGATAGGGGGCCCTTGAGTATGTATCTCGTGGGTGTGTCGGGTTCGGGCCGATCCGTGGTCCCATTCATTTTGAGCAAACACGTCTCGGTAAGTCCAGAGTAATTCATGTAAGGTAGTGGCTTGATCTGACGTTAATTGTTTCGGGATCTCAGGTAAGTTAACGGGTCCGTTAGTTCCAACAGTGGTGGGTTGCGCGGGTGTAACATGTCCTAACAGTTTCCCTTTTTTGATAATTAATCATGCCATCGCCAAAGTGAGCAAGATCTAATTTCCTCTGATCGGTAGAAATAAAGGTGGGAGATATTCTCACTATATTTTGTGCATAAGGTTAAAAAATCCCGGCAGTCATTCCCTGGGATTTAGGAATTTCTATCATTCTCCAAGATCTAGGGGGAATAGAGAGTTTCCCTGTGGTAGCTACTATTTGAGGTCGTAGGATGGTATTCGTGTCTTTTGGCCCACACTGTATAGTTACCCCCAACTGACTCATAAGATCTATTCCCAGATATCCATCAACTCCGCTATTAGACTTTCTTGATAGAACACAAAAATTGGTGGTGAATTTAATTCCCTTCCATTGTACCACCACCGTATTAGTTCTCCCTAGAATCGTCAATGGTTGACCCCTGGCTTCTGACAACTGAATACTAGTTTGGTTTAATGGCCCTATTTCCTTCTGACTATGCCTCACAAAATTCTTCAACAGACAACTTTTGTTTGCCCCTGTATCAATTAACATGTTCGCGGCTTTCCCATGTATTACTATGGTTTCACAAGGCGTTTGTCTCTCTAATATATTGACCTCATTATATTGCTCTTCTATGTGAGGTTTAAAGGAACATTTTCTCCCCCATCCGGCATTGTGATTTTTGGCTGGGTTTCTGTCTCCCTGTATTCTACTGGAAACATTCCTCTCTGATATGGATCTGTCACCCTTGGTAGGGGTCGATCATTTGGAGGTGTGGGCCTTGAGTTAAATCTAGGTGTTGGGGTTTGGGGACGGTTGGAACAGTGCCTAGCTATGTGTCTGGTTTGTCTGCATATAAAGCATCGGATCATTGTTCTCTGATACCCTTTGTTTGTGTTCTCCTCCTCCCCTTTCTTTTTCTCCTCTCTTAACTCTCTGGCTTCCATTATTTTCTTAATCACCTCCATGAGTTCCTTAGTTGTAGTCACTTCATGGATTAGTGCCTTATGACTTCCACAGGATATGCTTGGATCATAATCTCTCTGATCTCTGACTCTCTTGGTCCATGTGGGGGTACGCGAGTTTGACGTTGTTCGTGATCTGCCTCCTCAGGGTTCTCACGTTCTGACCGTCTAGTTTCATACTCTTTAGTTTGTCTCTGGCCTTCCTTGTGGAGGTTTCTCGGCCAAATTCTTCAATTAGAGCACTCCTAACTTCTGCCCATGACACTAGTCCCTCTAGACGTACTCTTACATCGTTCAGGGCCTTGCCTAAGTGTGCCTTTCCATTGGCGATCTTCTTTCCATCTTTTCCTACGTCAAGTAGCATGAACTGACATTCTAACTGTTCGATCCATAACACGATTTTTTCTTTCCCCTCTTCCCATAATCTGAACGGTAATACTGCCGTCATTATGTCTGATCTGTTAGATAAATATACTCAATCTAAACAATTTGTCGAATCCCACCACTTGCCACCAAAATGTAGTACTTGTTTTCGTATTCCAAATATACTACTGAGGTGGGGAATAATTCGACAGTCATTTAGTAGTTTGTATACTTTATTTAACAAAACTTTCTACTAACCTAGTAACTATTTCTCTGTTCGGGCCGAAATGAGTTCAAGACACAGATTGAATATTTCGTCGACCCACCATAGGTTGTACTGTACATTGGATCTCTAGAGCTCCCGTTACCACCTATTTGGATTTCCGCTATTCAGGTATTGACTCACTTCGACTTCGATCCAATGTCCCGTTACTAGTCTCTAAAATAATATAGTTTTACCAGGCCCTGCTGTGTCTACTCTTTGTACCTTTGTACCTTTTGACCTTTGTACTCCTTTGTACTCCAGAGACCAGGGCATTAATAAATCTGACCTTTATTTCCCTATATAGAACAAGAGATCTTTTCTTAACTAAACTCCAAAATAAGATAACTTTACCGGGCCCTACCGTATCTACTCAGAGACCAGGGCGTTACTACCTCTGACCTTTTTAGATTATATATTCTCTTAACCCTGTACTATAAATTTACTCAAAAGACCATGGTATTACTACACTTGATCTCGATTGCCCTACCTATAACGCTCTTAGATTATATGTTCTCTTAACCCTATACAATATATTTACTCACAAGACCTGGGGCGTTACTACACTTGACCTCGATTGTCCTACCTATAACGCTCTTAGATTATATGTTCTCTTAACCCTATACAATATATTTACTCACAAGACCTGGGGCGTTACTACACTTGACCTCGATTGTCCTATCTAGAGCACTCTTAGAGTATGTGTTCTCTTAACCCTGTTACCAATTAGTCATATGTCACATATACCACCTATTCAATAATAAAACTCAGTAAATGGCTTAATTATGATCAGTACCTCAAAACCCCTACAAGAACAAGATTCACCACTTTAATCCTCTACATAGATTCTATGATTACATTATTATCCTGGACTTAATGCTCGTAACGCTTACCACGAAACTGGCCGAATATTCCTTCAAACAATATCATTGATAATGTTTCCTTTATAACAAAAGATTTCGTAGATCATACGGACTAGTGTCCTCCCTACCTCTTTCTCAAACTAAAGCTGATCTAATTGAAACTTTCTTTATTTCCCCTGAGCCTTATCTATTTAAGAATTATCACCTCTTACTTTAATTTTAATATCTATTTGCTGTCCTACCAGATTCTATACTATTGATAGCTAATCGGCATGGAGCCTTCTCTATCAAGAATAACTATTATCCTATTAACACATCATCATTTTATTTATGTACATAAGTCTAGTATCTTTCTCTATAGTTTGTCCTATAAGAACACATCAATTATTATTTATAGAACCACTGGGTTAGTCAATAATTTTCTCTCTTTCTTTAAATCTGGTTCGGGCCGAATATGGGTCCTTTACAAAACTATGCAGTATTACTAGGTGTTTACTGGAACAATTTCACCACCTCAGAGCTGGCCAATAGCTCAACTGGAAATCTTCGCTCCCATCTACTATCTGTCGTCCCTCTTGAACCGTTTGGCTGTAGGTATGCAAGCCAGCGATGTGACGACAGGCGGCCGGATACTAAAGGTGTATCCGCCTAGTAGGGGAGAGCGATGCTAGGCCCGAGGTGGACTTTACTGGAACAATTGGTGAGGGCTGGGAGGCTGGAATAAGTGGATCCGAGTTTCCCTGAGTGCCCAAGCGAGAGAGAGAATGTGGGTTGCAAGACGTTAGCCCAGTGGAGACCGAGAGGTGAATGACCCCGGCAGAATGAATGAATGAATGAATATAGAAAAGGTGGGTGAGGGTGAAAGAAGGGAAGTTTTTATTGGTTAAGTAGGAGAGACAGTGATAATAGTGGGAGAAATAGGGTGTCGGGGCTTGACCCAACGTGCGTGAGTTGAATAATTGAGCTGGGGTTGAGTTGATTTAGTTGGAGAAGTTACTTTAATGAGATTCAGGATGGCTTGCGAAGAAGGGGGCAAGGGATGGGGAGCAAGTTAATTTTGGGTGGTATAAGATCGAAAGTGCTTGCATGTTTTGGGGTTGTATTTTTGGGTGGTAGTAATTCGAAAATGGTATAAAAGGGGGAGGTAATTTTGGGTGGCATGGAGTCAAAAGGGGTACTGCTGGGGAAGTCTGTCAGTGGCAGAACCTGTAAGAAGGCTGTACTGTTATTATTATTGAAGTTACGTTAAAAGGTTGTTGTCTTGTACTTTGTCTGTGAAATTATACATTTTAATGGGAAGTGAAGCTAGGAATCTAGGTCAAGAGTGGTAGGGAGGCTGGACTGTGGACGAGCCGGCATGACCCACCTCCTCTACCAATCCTGATTTTAAGTGAATATTGGAATGGGTGCCTCTCTGTTGTTGGGGTGAAGGAGGTTTGACAAGGGGCGGGGGGGATATAAAATTCTGTTGAAAATTTGGATGAAGTTATCATGAAAGGTCTCAAGTTTTATAATTTGTTTTTCTGCTAATTGCTGCCAATAAGTATTTAGAGGGGGGATGTGGGCTAGATTGTGAAGATGTTGTGCCGTCTGGAACTCATACCACTGAGTCCCGAACATCCACCTCAGTGCTTTATTTTGTATTCTTTGATATTTTAGTTGGTTGGTAGGGGCCGAAAGTGAAATGCTGAGTGGGACGTAGCACAAAAGAGGTCTTATAAGTGCTTTGTATAAGTGAAGCTTGGTTTTTATTGAGGCATTTCTGAATCGATAGATGGTTTGTAGTGATTTAGATGCGATGGCAATGGAAGTTTGTGCTTGTTTGTGGAATCGGATGTTTTTGTCGAATGTGAGGCCGAGTACTTTGTTTGTGGGAGAGACATTTATTTGTGTGCGGTTAGGGACAGGTGCTCGGGAGTTCTGGAATAAGGGTCTTGGGCGGGGATGTCCTTTGGCAAAGTATGTGACGTGTGTTTTTTGAGGATGAGCCTGAATCCGCCATTTTTGCTCCCATTGTGCTACTTTGTCAAGTTCTCTTTGAGCTCTGTTTGTCAATGTGTCTATTGTGCCTGCTCTTATTATTTGCGTCACGTCGTCTGCGTACATTACTGTGAGAGAGTCATTGTGTGTGGGGTTGGGAAAGTCATTTGTGTATAGGATGTAGAGGGTAGGAGCGAGCACTGAGCCCTGAGGTACGCCTGCGTTTAGTGCAAATGAATCTGAATAAAGATTAGAAAACTTAATTTTGGCTGTTCTATTATCCAAAAAGTTGCAGAGAAGTTTCTGAGTAATTAATGGGAAGTTGAAATTTTCGCAGATTTTGTACTTCAAGCCTTCGTGCCACACTGTGTCAAAAGCTCGTTTTATGTCCTTTGTAATTAAGGCTGTCTTGTTTTTTCGTCTGGACTGTTTGTTTATGTGAAGGTAGTTTGTGATAATGTTTAGTGCTTCTTGTGTCGATCTGTGTTGTCTAAAACCAAATTGCATGTTCGTGAGGAGTCCTTCGTCTTCGAGAAATAGTCTAAGTCGGTGGTTTATGATGCGTTCTAGAGTTTTCCCAAGAGTCTCAAGTAGACTAATGGGTCTGTAGTTTAGTGGATTAGTCTTGTCTTGGTTTTTCTTGGGTATGAGGATAATGGTCGCTGTCTTGAAGCAGACGGGAAAGTAGCCTGATGCCAGGATGGCGTTGTAGAGGCGAGTGAGTGCTGTTATGAAAGTGTTAGGTAGGTGCTTTACAAGGTGGTGATTAATACCCGTGGCACCAGGCGCCTTTCTCCGTGTTTTAGACAGTATGAATTTGACTTCGTCTGGCACAATGGGAGCAGTGAGTATGTTTTGAGGGTCAAGTGTGTTTAGGTTAATGCGTGTGTCATGGGAGATGTTGTCAGGGATGGTAGTGAGATGTTGTTCTATATTGCGGATGTGTTGTTCGGCAGGCCTTTCAATGGGGTGTGGGTGGTATACTTGTTGCCATGTCTGTTTAAATGTATCTGTGATAGCCCTAGGATCAGTAATTTTGTTGCCATTAACAGTGAGGGAGGATGTTCTGGGAGTGTTATTACCTTTTAAACGTTTTATATGTTGCCAGAATTCCCAGGGCTTAGTTTTTCTGTTTTGTTCTGCTGAGTGTACTAGGTGAGTCCAGTGAGCGTCATGATCAGATTGCAGGCTGTTAAGGATGTGAGTTCTGAGGTTGGAGAGGTCGTAACGTACTCGGCCTGTTATGCGGTTGTGTTTGTTCTGTTCGAATCGACGACGATAGCACACTAGGAGTCGTTGTGTTCTGATGGAGGGTCTGAAAGTGTGTTTGATTTTGTATGTAGTTTTTGGGATGGTTGTGTTGGCTGCATTTATGATTTTGTTCTGTAGGTTCTCAATTTGTTGGTCTATGTGTGTGTAGTGTTGTCCCTCATAGTCGTGTATGTAGTTGTCTTCTGATAAAATGTTTTTGAATTCTTCCCAGTTTGCTTGTGAGTAGTTAAAATGAGATTGACATGGGACTTGAATTGGGTTTGAAGAAATTGACATGAAAACTGGGATGTGATCTGATCCTGAAAGTGGCCCTGGGGAAATATCATGATGGAATATATTAAAAGCTTGGTTTGAAAAAATTAAGTCAGGTTTACCATTACCGTTTGGTGTGAAAACTGTGTTGAAGTCTGGGCCTTGAAAAGTTAATCTTTTGTGGTTGTGTAGCGCTAATAGTTGAATTCCACGTTGATTAATGGTATTATGTTGGAAAGCTTGGTGTCTAGCGTTAAAGTCTGCAAGTATAAGTGTAGGTGCATTGTTATTGAATAAGGTATTTAAGTCTGTGTAAGGGATGTAGGTATTGGGTCTGACATATGTGGTGGCAACTATGAGGGGTCCAAGTGTTGTGTGTGTTTTAACTGCAAGGAAATGCTTGTATGTCCAGTCTGTGATGAATTCGTGTTGAATGGTGCTTTTTATCATGATTGCAACTCCATCGTTGGCATCGCCGTCGGTCTGTCGTGTTGTGTAACCAAAGAATCTAATTTTATGTGTGTTGTACGTACAGGTGCTGTTAATTAGTATTATGTCTGGGTCATTATCTAAAATTAATTGTGTGAGTAGGTGTCTGTTATTGTAGTAGTGTCTTATGTTGAATTGGATGACTCTTAACATGATGGGGTATCGTGAAGTGAGCTATGTGTGGGGAAGTGGGGGGATGGTGGGGCCCGGGTTGGAGAGGGAGAGGATGAGGAGCGGACTCCTCCAAAAGATGGAGATTTGGAGGTAGATTTGGTATTTTTTCTTGGGGTTTCGACTTTACGTGACTTTGACCGAGAACGGTTTAATTCAGGGGAGGATATCTCAGCTGGACTGGTGGGTTTTCGTTTTAGAGGAGATTGGGGAGGAATGGTGGGCGTTTTTGGTGTAGGAGGGGGTGGGGGAGGCATGAAGGATGTTGGGGTAGTAAGGTTAGGAAGGTCAGGGTCAGATGCATTGAGAATTGGGTCAGTGACATTTGTGAGGGGGGGGGGGGGGTTAGGGGGATCTTGGGGTTCATTTTCAGTGGTGAGAGGGATTGACATTTCAGGGATTTCGTTGGCGCTTGGGGGTTGAGGAATAGGGGTAGTGGGGGATGAGTTGGAGGTAGAGGTTGAGGGTAGTGGAATAGGAAGAGGAGTGGCTGAGAGAGATGGATTGTGAGAGTTCTTGCTGTGCTGGAACCAAGACTCAGGGATTATGATGGCAGGGAGGTTGTGGGCAGTCAGGCCATCATTTAGAAGCTTGTTAAACTGTGGGGTGACTTTTTGGTTCGTGAGGTGGAGTGCAACATTAACAAGGACTGAAGTTTGGGCGAATATTTCGCGGTTGAACAATGGGCCGGGAGGATTGATGTTGGGTGGGGTAGGGGGGGAGGATTGAGGGATGTGTGAGGTGGTCGCTGAAGCATATGATGTGGCAGTGACTGGGTGGGATGAGAATAAAGGACGTGTTTGGTTGGGAGTGGTTGGAGTGGCCTTTGCATTTTTTCTAGTGTCTTTTAAGACATTGAGACGGAAGGGACATTCGGCACTGATTGCAATGTGAGGGCCATTGCAGTTTGAGCATTTCAGAGTGATTGAAGAGCAGGTGGTAAATGAGTGCCCTGACTCAGCACAACGAGAGCAAGTTACTGTTTTTTTACATTGGGCTGTGGGATGTCCGTAAGCATAACAGTTATAGCACTGCCTGAGATTGATCCAGGACTCAGGGGTCAGAAAATCAGGCGGCAAAATCACATGAAATGCCTTGAGACCTGTTTTTAGAAGCTTACTGGCCTCCTGAGGGGAGGCACATCGAATTGTGAGGGCTTGACGTTGGGTTTTAAATACTTCACAGACAGTGATGGAGTTTTTCTTGGAAATTTCCCTGGCAATCTCATCTTCGTCTTTGTTGAAGATGTTCTTGTCAGGGTGCAGAATTTTGACTGTACAGGCAGCTTTAAGTTTTGGGGAGAGGACTAGTTCATAACCAGCAGATTGGAGTTTCTTTAGAGTGGCGGGGTTGAGATATGCATCAAGATCTTTTTGTGAAGCAAGTCTTATTTTGATTACATTGAGATTTTTGAAAACTCTGACTATTTGGGTTTGAGTGATACTAAATATGTGAGAGCCTGGGTCATCAGGGGGATCGTTAATGCATTTAAATTTAACATACAGTGCCATACTGAATCATTGGGAGAAACAAGTTTAATTGCTAACTATAAGAAAAGTGAAAATGAATGGGGAAAATAACAAGTTAGGGAGGTAGAGTTAATTGAACATTTTTATGGAGAATTTTAAAACTGTACCCAGGGGGCACCCCTATGGGATGTCCCCAGAAAAAACCTAACTCCTACCTATGTCCTTGGACTGTAGGCAAGCCTATGTCACCAGACCCTAACCTACTTGAAGTATAAACCCTACCCACTTGCCTCCTATAACCAGGGGCTAAACCCCCCCCCCTTCATGGCAATGCCTTCAGGGTTCGGCGTCGTACTACAAGTGGGCTTCTAATGGGCGGTAGTGGGTAATATTTAATAATTTAGAAAAGGAAAAGCCCCCGGCAGCCTCCCCCAATCCCTTGATATAGTCCCGCCTCCCGTTCTCCGGCGCTGTGATTGGTGGAGCCGCCCGCTCGGCCGGGCAACGTTCCTGGAAGCTGGTTGTGAATGTCTTCTAGTGGCTTACGGGAGTATAGGGATGGCACTGATGCATTAGACCTATTGCAACCTGAGGAAACGACCTGTGAAGAGAGCGAGAGCAAGTTTAAATGTGAGGCGGTACATGTAGGCGTCAGCTCCGAAAACGGAGGCTTCTGATTGGTCGGCCGGGAAGGCGTGGCATGTTTACCTCTCGAGCCCGGAATGTCAAACTCAGCTGGTTTAAAGGGATGGTTAAAGGGAGCGCGTTGATTGGCTGGTGGCCTTTTTACCTTACCTATATATACTCTTCACCCTTACTCTGTCACTGGGCGCTTAAGGGGGATGCTAGTTTTTTTGGTATTTATATCAACATATTTATATATGTTTTAGTTTCTTTGCTAGACCTTCATCAAACTCTAAAAAATAAAAAAAATAAACCCCCATTGAAGATAAATGTGTACGTATTCAGTGGAAAAATGTTACGGCCGAACAGAACACCGGTTCTTCTTAAATTTCAGGGAAAAAATTGACACCTAAATGTCACGAAAGTTCTTAAAATTGACAGAAATGGGTCGAAAGTCTTAAAAATTGCCAAACTAATGAGGCGAACGTCTTAAAATCTCAAAACTATTGGGGCTAATCATGAGGGAGAAGGGAGCCACGGCTCCCTCCGACTCTATGCCCGGGAATTTCTGTGTGTGAGTTTCCAGGCAGCAAATTGGTCTACCGGGACAATGTTGGAAGCTACTTGGGGTGGACTCCACACTCATATACATGAACTAAGCAACAAAGTAACTGGTGTGTTAATGTTTATAAATATAGTGTAAAATGCACATTTGACAAAAAGATGCGGATTACCATAGTTCAAACATTATTCTATCTATCAATATACTCAGGCCCAATCCCCACTGTTCATATATATATATATAGAGTGAGAGAGAGAGATTTTATTTTTATTTTTTTTATTTATTTTTTGGGGGGGGCGACTCAAGACAGAGCCATAATAGGGACAACGCAACAGAAAACAATGGACACACAAAACAACAAAATACAAATTCACACACATCTAGGTCATCCAGGAGAAGACCCAGATACCAGGGTCACCAAGGTCCCTCCAGCACTCCCCCGGCCCCCGACCACCCGGAGTGGTTCCGATCTCGGCAGGCAGACATGCAGCAGAGCTGAAACCACAAGCCCCCCCCCCCTCCCCCCCGACCACACTTCCAGGCGCACCCTTCATATAAACCGCCGGGCCAGGCGCCTGATGGACTATTATCTAGTCCAACTTGTGCCATACCTCTTCCCCCAAATGACCACATGTTCACTCATCTATGCACAAGCATTCTCCATTCATTTATTGGTACTTAGTATTTGGTACATTGGTACTTAGGTTATTTAATTATGGCTTAAAAATCTTGGGAAACACTAACATTACATTAATAATACAAGTCCAAAAACTCCAGAATTTTGCCGCAAAAGTAGCAGTTGGAGGGTGTAAAAATATGACCACGTACACCAAATTCTCCATGAAATAAAGTGGCTGAAGATCAAAGATAAACTGAAATTTAATCTTTCTGTAATCATTTTTAAAAGTACATATAAAGAATACCCTGACTGGTTCATAAGTTTCCTTACTATACAAAGTATATCAGACAGCATAACTAGACAAAAACATGATTTGTTTGTTCCCAGGACTAAAACTGGCTATGGAGCGCGTTCAGTGACAGTAAATGGATCTAAAACCCGGAATGGGCTACCTAGGAATAATTATCAAAGAACATTTTCTCGACACAATTTTAAACTTGCTCCTCAGGCTTATTTAAACCATGACGTGAACTAAACCTGAGGAAATCATTATGACCAAGCTCTTGCTGCTGGAAAAATAACTTTTAAAATTGACGTATTGTCTGTATTTATTGTGTGTATGTATTGTATGTATTACTCTAACGTCTCATCGGTATTAATCTTAATATGACGCTTTAATGTATCATTGTATTGTGAAAAACTATTGTTTTATGGAATAAAGTATTCTGATTCTGACTCTCTCTCTCTCTCTCTCTGTCGTACCCACCTTCTGCCTCCTCTCGTATAATATGTCCCCATCATTACCCCCCTCCCTCCTCCCTCTTTCCCCAGTATATCCCCTGCTCTTCTCTTCCCTAATTCCTCCCTCCTCCCTCCTCTTCTTTCCCCTGCTTCCTCCATCCCCTTCCCTCTCCCTCTCCTACCCCCTCCCCCTTCCTCTCTCCCTCTCCTACCCCCTCCCCCTTCCTCTCTCCCCCGGGGCTCGCTAAACACTCCCACGAACAAGATTGAAGGGTCTTATTAAAGGTTGTATCACAGAGGAAATCGCCGGTGGGAAGGTGAGGGATGGCGGTAATTCGCGTAAGTCTCGTCCACCGATGATTTACCGGCCTTGTTTCCCGACGCATATATAACACGAACAACGGCCGACAGACACACACACACACACACACACACACCTTTTCACTCTTACCCACGTCGCTGTCATTTTTACCTGACTTTTGTTTTATATTCACACGCTTGTAACATTATTTCTCCCGTCTGTACCATTATTCCAATGCCTGTTGTAATTATGTCATACCCTTTGTATTCAATTTATTATTGAAAGGGTACCAAGGTTATATGCTATGTAGTTTAAAGGGTACCAAGGTTATATGCTATGTAGTTTAAAGGGTACCAAGGTTATATGCTATGTAGTTTAAAGGGTACCAAGGTTATATGCTATGTAGTTTTTGTTTCGTAGAATCACGTCTTTTTTGTTTGTTTGTGTGTGTGTGTGTGTGTGTGTGTTTTACCAAGGCGCCTGTTTTACATGTGGGACGTGCATTTTGTATCAGTCCTGCTGCTCTTTCGTACGATCTCGATTCTTTATTCAACAGACAGACGATTATGACATTGTTATTATATTCTTCCAAGACCAAGTCGAACAGTTTAACCCCGTCTGAACCGGCGATGTCTTCTTCATTTTATTATACCTACATTTACACGATTTTGTGCAGTTTAAGAATGATTTGTGGTAGTAAATTTGATGAAGTGAGATAATTCGAAGCATGTTAATTGCTGGAGGCCCTTTTAAACTATTACAATCGTATAATAGTAGCCAAACTAAAATGTTAAGGATGTCACCGGTACTGAATGGGTTAACCTACCCAAAACTAAATAAAAAGAAATCCCGGAATTACAAACGCTATATACGAGTATTTGGTAATTTGGCATTGATTTACCAAATCCAATGTACTGTACACTCAGATGCCATAGTCTCTAGCACACTCATAAACATTCGTGGACGAACTATGTTTTTCTGTATGCACTTATAACTATCTGGATTGTTTTTTATGGAGAGCACTTACTTTACAATACACTGTATATATTGTTTTGTAGTCCCATATATTTTTTAATGATGTCAATATTCCCACTTCCCCTAGTATTGACATTCTCGGTGTAACATTAACTACTAACTTGAGCTGGACACATTATGTTAGAAGCATTGCTAAGAATGCCTCTAAAAAACTGGGACTCCTGTACAGAGTTCGAGAATTCTTCACTGACGAGCAGTTGGCCGTAATATATAAAAGTCATGTGCGTTCTCAGATGGATTACTGTTCACCTCTGGGGGGTGGAAGTGGAGTGGTTGCATTGAGGCAGTTGGACAAAATTCAAAATAAAGCTATTAGATTAATCAATAACCCTGCAATCACACAGGACCTTCCTACATTATCCATACGAAGAAACGTTGCATCCCTTGCATTATTCTACAGATATTTTCACAGCAATTGTTCCGAGGAACTTGCTTCAATTGTGCCGCCTCTCCACATCTTTCCCCGTAGAACTAGGGCAGCTGAGAGCGCCCATGAATTTACACTTTCTCCTCCACAATGCAGAACTTCTGCTTATCAGAATTCATTTATCCCCAGAGCTACTACTCTTTGGAATTCACTTCCCTCTAATTGCTTTCCACAAACTTACAATCTACAAATGTTTAAATCCAGTTGTTACAAACATTTTATGAATGGAGGATGCCTTTAGGCACATGGACCTTTTTGTTTTATCTGTGTTTTTCCTTCCTCCGTTCATTGTCTCTTAAAACAAAATAAAAAATAAAAAATGTATACCCAACTGTGTTCATAAATTCGTGTCCAGATATATATACTTCCATAATTGGAAACAGTTGAAGTCCACCAATATATATGAATAGGCTAGCGGTTATGGCATCACCCTGTACCTTTAAGGAAGTGGGTGCTTATATTTGGTTAGTTCATTTATTGATATATTTATTTTATAATTTCAGCACTAGACCTCCATCAAGCTTAAACAATAAAAATAAATAAAAAACACCCCTTAGATAATTTTTTACATTTTTTGTTAGAACATTTTCGTGGCCAAAGGCCGATTCCTCTTAGAATTACAGGCTGCTATCGCTCGCCAGGAAAGAAAATCGACACCTAAATGGCACAAAAGGTCTACATATTGAGAAAGAAATGGGGAGAAAGCTCTGGACTTGACACGAAAATGGAACTTTGCGGTAAGGGACCCAAAATCGGAGAACGAACCCCCAAGTTTAAACCTCGAAAACGCAAACATATCACATTTTCGCGGTTTCGAGGTTCGAACTTGGGGGTTCTTTTTCCGATTTTGGGTCGCTTACTGCAAAGTTCCATTTTCGTGTCAAGTCCAGATGTACTGTAGTCTATGAATATATTATATAATAAACAATCACGGAAATATATAGGGTATGAATAGAGATTATATGATTATTGGTTATATTGACATTAATTTACTTTTAAGGTTCCAATGTACAGTTGCCCACATATGTTCTGTTCTTTTACCTGAAAATAATATGTGCATGATTAAATTACGAGTGTAGTTACCTACGCAGTGGTTAACTCATATGACTAGTCAACTGATAATTAACCCCTTCAACACCATGACGCCTTTCTACCTTTGATTCTGGCTAAATGTTGATTATTTTAAGCAGTTCCAGAAGACCTATGTTACTAAGAGGGCTTCCTGAGATCGTATTTACCCATTTGAGTCATATTGGTAGAGAACAAACTAAATAAACACGTCTATTGATAACCAGAATAAAATTTAAAATACGTCATGGTGCTGAATGGTTTAAAAAAACACTTTCATTCACCCTAAGTTATACTTCCATGCATAACATCACGACAACGAACGGAACTTATGTGGGTCACTGTACATAAAATTATATTTCTGATGAAATGTTTTGAATCATTCACTTTAAAGGAGGTAGGGGTGGGAGGGGGTTCTGAGCCCCATCTCCCTCATGCTTAGCTCCTTTAGTTTTGAGATTTTAAGAAATTCACCCCATTAGTTTTGCGATTTTAAGACCTTTCGTACCATTAAGGTGTCCAATTTTACCTGGCTGGCAATATCGAGCCTGCAATTTAAGAGGAATTATTATTTGCGAAAAATACGCAAATTTATCACGATATTGGGTCTTTGTGGTATTTGTGTCAGCTTGATGGAGGCTTAGGGCAGAAACAAAGTATAATTATTATATAAACATATAAGTATATACATGTATATACTGTATAAATGTATATGTATATATAAATCTCACTTTCAACACATGCCTGAGTCAGGTCTTAAAATTGACAAAAAAATAGGGCGACACATAGCCAAACAAATAGGGAAAACTTGTTAACCCCTTCAGCACTACGACGCTGTTATACCTTTGATTCAGGCTAAAATTAGATGATGTTCTGCAATTTAACGAGGACCCATGTTACTAAGAGAGTTTATTGAAACATTATTTACCCATTGGAGTCGTAGAGGTAGATAACAAATGAAAGAAAATAGTCTAATGGTAACCAGAACATGATGGAAATTACGTAATGGTAGTGAAGGGGTTAAAATAGTCTAATGGTAACCAGAACATGATGGAAATTACGTAATGGTAGTGAAGGGGTTATAATAGTCTAATGGTAACCAGAATATGATGGAAATTACGTAATGGTAGTGAAGGGGTTAAAATAGTCTAATGGTAACCAGAACATGATGGAAATTACGTAATGGTAGTGAAGGGGTTAAAATAGTCTAATGGTAACCAGAATATGATGGAAATTACGTAATGGTAGTGAAGGGGTTAAAATAGTCTAATGGTAACCAGAACATGATGGAAATTACGTAATGGTAGTGAAGGGGTTAAAATAGTCTAATGGTAACCAGAATATGATGGAAATTACGTAATGGTAGTGAAGGGGTTAAAATAGTCTAATGGTAACCAGAATATGATGGAAATTACGTAATGGTAGTGAAGGGGTTAAAATAGTCTAATGGTAACCAGAATATGATGGAAATTACGTAATGGTAGTGAAGGGGTTAAAATAGTCTAATGGTAACCAGAATATGATGGAAATTACGTAATGGTAGTGAAGGAGTTAAAATCTCAAAATTGATTTGGGCTAAGCATGGGGGGGGGGGGGGTGTATATATTTTGACATCCCTTGATTTACTTCATCCGTTTGAAGATTCTAAGACTTTTCACCCCATTAGCTTGTTGATAATAAGGAGCTCCACCCATTCGATATTTTCTAGGCGAGCGATAGCGGTCATGGGCTGGGATTTTTTTTCTGTCGATTAATAGTATAAATATAGCTTGGATGGAGTCTGGGTGGGCATTTTGTAGTTTGACGGAAGTGAGGGTAGTTGTTTTTGTTTGCCTAGGGGACAAACTAAAATACATAACTCGAAAATGGTAAAAGCAAGTAAATTCTACACCAATAATTAAATAAGACAACCACACAACAACCCACACGACGTCGGATCAGATAGTGTCAAACATATCACATAATAAACTAATGGCCACATTTTCCTCATAGTTCACATTTGTTTTGTCTAGACTAGATAATATTATTTTACAATATTATTTTTGTCAGCAAAGTTTTTGTAACATATTTACAAGGTTATTATGTTGCTCATACATTTGTATTTGTAATTGACAGAATTACCTCTTCTTCGTCTACACTATATCCTTGAAATAACTAATTGCATTAATTTGTATATATTATGTTTATAAAACCATTATATTTGCATTGGATGCTTTCCTTACTTACCTACTCTAAACATCTTCTGATCATATCAATGCCATAATATCATGTTACCATAAGAACATAATACAATGGGAGTCTGCCGAAAGCCTATTGGCTCATAAAAGGCAGATCCCTCTCACGCCCAACCCATCTGGTCTATATGTCTATTTAATTTTATCTTGAAGCTCTCTATCGTTCTTAATCCCACTATGGCGCTAGGTAGCCTATTCCAAACGTCTACAACTCTGTTACCAAACCAGTATTTGTCTATGCCTTTCCTGAACCGAAATGTATCCCATTTGAAACCATTTGTTCGAGTTATCTCGCTATCACTGAGCTTTAGTATATCTCATCCAGGTAAGGTCAGGTGAAGGTATTGAGGGATAAACCTTTACAACGGCACCTCGTAGCTAATTTCTAGTGTCCTTTATTTACTGAAGAGTGTAAAGAGGGGAGAAGGAGTGTTGTAGAGAGAGGAAGCTGTTGGAGTGGCTTTGTTGTGTGTCATTAGTCTGTATACATTGTCGAGGTGTCCCCTGACTGGTTGCAAGCCTGTGAAACACACTAGGACTCACTACCACCCCCACTAAATGACCGCCTTGGCTGGGATCGAACCCAGGTCAAGCAGATTCACACGTGAACGTGCTCTCCACTCGGACGCCGCGGCTCATGTCCCCTTTAGTAATCCCACTAACCCACTTGAACACCTCTATTATATCCCCTCTAACTCTACGTCTCCCTAATGAATGTAAGCCTAGTTTCTTCAACGTGTCTTCATTTGAAAGTTTTCTAATACTGTGGATAATTTTTGTCATTCTTCGTTGTATTCTCTCCAACGAATCTATGTCCATTTTGCAATAAGGACACCAGTATTGAACAGCATAATCCATATCCATATAATTTGACCTCACTAAATCCATATGTGGCCTCCGGTATTTTAATGTTATCGTAACATTGCTCGTAATCATGTTAACTTGAAGCTTAGTCATAGACATAGACATATCTTTCATAGGTCAGATGACAATCCAAGTTTAGGATCAAAACGTTACAAATAAAGACAATTTAATTCCAGGCATTGGTTTCCATCTTCGTCATCTGCATTTGCTCCAGTTATATATATACTTTTTTTCACCAGATTTTATTGGCAATGTTCCCGCGGTTGAGTCATTTTCCCACGCCCTTCCCATTTTTCCCAGGCCTGTATTAATTCCTTGGCACGGCCCCCACTCTCCTTCACCGTCCAAACACCCAAATGTTCTACTCCCCTTGTGTCGTTGAGAGAGAGAGAGAGAGAGAGAGAGAGAGAGAGAGAGAGAGAGAGAGAGAGAGAGAGAGAGAGAAGAGAGAGAGGAGAGAGATAATTAGAGTAAGGACAAACATAGGTTGCGATTAGAGTGTATGTGTGAAGAAAGAGTGTAGTAAACAAATACAAGACGAGAAATACAACTGAATAGAGAGATTTATAAATAGATAGTCAGTCAGTCAGTCATAGTTTTATTTCATAAAAGATACATTGTACATCTGTTACATAATACTAAAATAAAAAATATAATACATAGACATATTGTTTAACGTAATGTAGGCTTTGTATTCTGCACATAATAAAGTCTTGATTTTATTGCTTCAATATCATTTAATATTAAGTTCTGAAATCCATATTGATTCAATAGCGTCCACTCCACATCCTTTACAATATAAGATTTATTCAAAAAATAATGTAAACCCTTTTCAATGTATGCACATGGTTTCAATAGTATACAATGCAAAAATCTAATTTTGATCCAATTGATAAAATGCTTAAAAATCAGTTGTCCACCACTACTACATGCAGCGTGATTACTCTCCCAGTATCTCATATTTAACATTTTAGATAGGTAAATAGATATATAGATAGATAGATAGATAGAGAGAGAGAGAGAGAGAGAGAGAGAGAGAGAGAGAGAGAGAGAGAGAGAGAGAGAGAGAGAGAGAGAAGAAGAAGAAAGCCAACATATTGTCCAATCTCCGAGTCATTATAAGGGTAAACGGCATCATTGTGTCCTGCCTGACTCTAGCATGTGTTTATAGCGTTACCACTGATCCACGTGTGTAGTGTTACCGATCATACTTTGAATTAAGGGGACGGGGGGGGGGGGGGGGGAGGAATAGTTTGTTTTCTCTCTTTCTCTGCATTGTATCCATTCGGCCCCATTCAGCCTACTGTTTGAAGACGCTTATCCCCATCCAGGTGTCGGTCTTCGTGGCGAGCGATAGCGAGCCTGCATTGTATGAATAAATCCGGCTTCGCTGGAGAAATTTTTCTATCGAAAAAAATATAAATTTAGCCTGCTGTCAAAAATATTGTATTAAATATGCTGGCTTGCTACCTCTCGCCAGGAAAAAATCGACACCTGGATGGCAATGAACGTCTTAAACCAGTGGGCTGAATGGGGCCAAATGGATACAACCCAGAGACAGAGGGAGAGAGAGAGAACAAAACCGAGGTGGGCCCCTTCTGTCCTGGCGACGTATTTTTAGTTTTATTCGAGCTATATTTAGACGATTTTATGAAGCTTAGAAAGATAATGGTATCGAAACGATTAATTGAGATAATCTGCAGTCTTCTAATGCATATACGTCCTTCCTAAGCTAAATAAAATCATCTTATGGTAGCCAGAATAAAAATAAAAATGGACAGCATTGGTACTGAACGAGTTAACCCTCTCCCTCTCATATGACGGTTTCGCCCAAAAGTATCAAATGACGCGGTCGCGTCATATGAACCTAGTGAAATAGCTCAATAAAAAGTTATATGACGCATTAGCGTCATTTTGAGCTCAGTAAGTTAGGTAAGTTAGATCATAATCTGTCGGTTGATGGCAACCCAAAATTCTTCCGACTTCTAACGGTCCCTCAGTGTGAGAAAGACTGTTGTGGGGGTGTCTTTTTCCTGGCGAGTAAGAGCGAGCCTGTAAATTAACTTAGGAGGAACCGGCCTTCGGCCATGACATTTTTCTACCAAAACAATTACAAAATTTATTTTGAAGGGGGTTCTTCTATCTATCTATTGACTGACGCCGCAATCCCCGAAGGAGTGGCCACGGACGAACTGCCCCCATGCACCTCTGTCCCCAGTCAGTCGATGCCCCTCCTCCCAACCAGCACCGCCTTCATTCATATACTTCCTCACTCCATCCTTCCACCTCTCCATCGGTGCACCTCTCCCTCTGTACTTCCACCTCGCTCTCGTACACCCTCTTAGTCAATCTCTCGCTTTCCATACGTACCATATGGCCGAACCATCTCAAGTTTGTTCCTTTTCACACTTTCCAGCACATCTACCTCCACACCACACCTCCTTCTTACTTCCTCATTCGTCTGTCTATCCCTCCATGTAACTCCGCACGCACTTCTCAAGTAACTCATTTCCACCGCTCTCACTCTTGGTCTAAGTCTCTTCCCGAACGTCCATGCTTCGCTTCCGTAAGTTAGTGTCGGGATTACCACACTGTCATGCAAGGACTTCTTCACTTCCATACTGACCACCCTATTTCTTGTTACTGCTTTCAACGTTCCTACACCCTCTTCCCCTGTTGCACCCTCTCCCAAACCTCCTCATCCACAGCCCCATCGTTACTCAACACACTGCCCAGATACATAAAAGAGCTGACGATCTCCATAGCCAGACCGTTCAACTTCACCTCACACTCTTGTGACTTCACCCCTTTCGAATACCATAACCTTGCTCTTCCCCGCATTTACCTTCAAATTCCGTTTTTCGAACACTGTTCCAAACTCTTTTACCAAACCCTGCAGCTCCCATTCATTATCACTCATCAGAAACTGTATCATCCGCAAACAGCAGTATAGGCAGCTTCCACTCATTTCCCTCCCTTTTCAGCGATACATCAACATCCACTGCTCTTGATAGTATTTCTTTCATGACTCCATCCATATATACAGTAATCAACCACAGGGACATCACACACCCCTGTTTCAAACCAACCTCCAGGTCAAAGAACTCGCTCTGCTCACTCTCCACATGTACTGCCGCCTTTGCACCCTCATACATGATCTTCATTGCTTTCAGCAACTTGCCATCTACTCTGTATATTCTAAGTACTTTCCACAAACCTTCTCTATCCACTCTGTCATAGGCCTTCTCCAAGTCCATAAAGGCAACATACACCTTTTGTTTCTTCTCCAGATATTTCTCCACAACACAATTCAGGGTAAAAATCTGATCTACACATCCTCTTCCCTTCATAAAACCACCCTGCTCGTCGCCTATCCATTTCTCCGTTCTCACTCTCACTCTCTCAATCACTACCCTACTGAATACCTTCCCTACTACGCTTAGAAGACATATTCCTCGGTGGTTACCACACACTCCTCTTTCTCCTTTGCCCTTATATAGGGGGACTATTATGCCAGTCTTCCAGTCATCGGGTGCACTCCCCTTCTCCCATGCTAGTTTGCACATTTTCCATACCCATTCGATCACTATCTCACCACCATACCTCAACATTTCCCCACACATTCCATTCCATCTGTTCCTGGTGCTTTCCCCAACTTCACTCTTTTCATGGCTTCCCACACTACTGACCTCCTGATCCCCACCTCCTTCTCCACTACTTCTCTTCTTTTCCCTCCCATACCATATCCAACGATGTTTGCTGGCTCTTCATTCCTTACATTTAGCAACTCATTGAAGTACTCCCTCCATCTTTCGACTCTCTCTTGCTTCTCGGCTAGCATTTTCCCATTCTTATCTTTCACACCCTTACTGTTTCCCTTGCTACCTTCCCTAACTTTCTTGACTTCTTTCCAGAACAGTTTCTTACTCTCCCTCCATTTTACACTCAGATTCCTTCCAAATTCCTCATCTACTCTTCTCTTGCTTTCCTTCACTACTCTCTTCACCATCCTCTTTCTCTCCACGTACCTTGCTCGTTTCTGTCTCTCGGAATCTTCATTCCCTCTACTACCCAACCACTCTCTATATGCTTTCTTCTTTTCTGCCATAGCTATTTTTACCTCTTCTGTCCACCATGCTGTACCTTTCATTCCCCTCCCTCTTCTCCTCACTCCACACACCTCCTCACATGCTGCACAGATCTCTTCCTTAAACACCTTGCTCATTTCCTCCACTTCCTCCATAACTTCCAGGTCGAACCCACCTAGTCGTCTTTCTACTGCTCTCCTATACTCTTCCTTGATTTCCTCCTCCTGTAACCTCTCCACCCTCCTCACCATTCCACCTTCCTCCAGCTCTCCTCACCCACTTCTTTTGTATCCTAACCTTAGCTACTACTACATAATGATCAGACAGACCCCCTCCAATACCTCTACACACCCTAGCATGCATCACAGATTTCTTCATTCGTTCATCCACACATACACAATCAATCAATGATTTTCGTTCCAACACTGTCTTATCCTTCATCGTCAACATCCGTTTCCATGTGTACCTGTGGATCATTCTGTGTCTGAAGAAGGTGTTGGCTATCCACAGCCTCCTCCCCACACATACGTCCAGAAGTGCACTACCATTCCCATTCACCTCTGATGGTACCCCCCACCCTCCCACCACTCCCTCAACTTTCCTATCACCCACCTTACCATTCTTGAGGTGTATATTTTTAAAAGTTTGATGGAGGTATAGGGAGGAAAGTAAAAACTAATAATGAAAAAATACATAAATATGCAATTAAATACGACCATTCCCCCTTAACTGATGTTACAAATGACTTTTGGCAGTCACTATAGCAAGATGATAAAGATTATGAAGACGTACTAAGCAATGTATGATCCTATATATATCTATAAGGGTTAACTATTAACTCTTAGTGAGGATGACTAAAGGTATCGATGTCCTTATGAGCTATACATTAGGTTGTAGTTACAGGTTGACTGTAGAAGTTGTAGGTTGATCTCAGCTCTCGTTCTCTGCTCGTTGATTGATAGATATGATAGATATATTATTTTAATCAAAGTAATGCTGCCAATGTTACGTCTTTAAACCTAATAAATATAATATTTATACTTATAGGTAAAAGGTAAAATTAAAGGAATGTTTGGTATCCGTAAACCACTTTAAATATTAACTAACAATTGGATGATGTATACAGCTGTACCAATATATAAGTAAGAGAGAATTCCCTATATTGAGAGGGAACCTCTGGGCTTGTTGTCTTGCCCGAAGCTAATGTCTATCTAACCTCTCAACACCTCTCCACACCTCTCACCTCCCTTGGTCACCTCGAAACACCTCTACAACACGTAATCGTCACTGGTAATACGATCAGTGCATGGGCGACAACAAGGTGCCAGAGTAAGCTTTCTTTGTGTGGGAAAGGAACCTGAGTCATGTATTTTGAAGAAGTGAATGGTCCCCATGTACAGTCCACCACATAAATATATGGACACTGTAACTAAAACACCTCAAAATTATATGAGAGTTGGATATAGTAAATCCTTAATAATGATTGAATAGTTAGATGTAATACGCCCTCACTAAAATAAATACTTGCGTACCCACCGCAAGGCAGATACTTAAAAGTATGTGAGAGTAAAACAAAACAAATTTTAGTTAAAGACTAAACAAAATTCAGTTGAAGAACAAATTTGAAAGTGGAATGGAAATGTTGTAAGTATTTTGTTAATAACAAAATAAAGGTAAAGTAAAATTATAAAGAACGGATTAAAAATTGAACAAAGCAAACACAATTGCTAAGACAATGAACACAAACAAAATTGCAAAAGAAAAATACTATAGGTATATATTATCTTACAAAAACAAAGACATATAATAATGAAGTTTGCTGTAAATTGATTAACACAGCAAAGAAATACAGACTTTTAAAATATGGTAAAAACTAAAATAAAACAGCTGCAAGCAAAAACAAAATAAAATCCTAGGTCAAATAATATATAATACTGCAGGAGAAAAAAAAATGAAGTCCTACTTAATAGGATAAAATAAAAAAAAAAATAAAATAAACACAAAAGTCCACTTTGGTTAGACCCGTGGTGCGTAAATAAATAATATCCAAGTTTGTATAAAACTAAATTAAACCCTTCCAAGTTTGATAAAACCAAATTAAAACCTGATGTAATATAAAAGGATTAAACATCCTATCTATAGGAACATGATATAACAATATTAAACACAGCAAGCCACATCCCCGTGGTGTGTAACATAATACCTTCCTATTCTGAGAAAAAAAACAAATGCGCAAATAAAATCACATAGAAAATTCGAATAAAATTGTAATAAATATTTTCAGCCGGGAGCTACCCGTTTCCAAAATAATGCATTTCCTATGGACAATCCTAAAGTATAGAATGAAATCACACACTCGTCGAAGCAAAAACCAGTTTCAACTTAGTGTACAATTAATTCCAAAATAAGTACATTAAACCCACACAAAAACAAAAAAACAAGGATTTGCAATAGCCTGCACACCATAATAAACGGCAGACAAAAACCATCAACAAAATTATACCACGCATGGGCAACTAATTTCACCAAAACAAAACAAAAAATTAAACCACTGAAGAAAAACCCAAATAATAAGAAACGCTTAGAAGTTCATTCAATTACCGTACATACAGATATTAATAAACAAACTCCTACATTTTATTTTATCATAAAATCATAAAATTCCACACAACACATATAAATGTTGAGATTTTGTTTTTCAAAGGTAAAGTCTCAATAGGATATACTTAATATTTCCTTTCTCCTCTATGGCCGTTCTTCCAACGAAGACCACGAACAAAAAAAATGATCTATATACCCGGGATATTTATTTCAGATTCCCAACATACTCCAAAATTCCATCTATTCTATCTATATGCTCAGGCCCAATCCCCATTTTGGGGGTAGCCGACGCAAGACAGAGCAAGAACAGGGAAAACACAAAAACAACATAAAACAACGAATAAACACAGATAAAAAGCACAAACTCACACACATCCAGGTCACCCAGGAGAAGACCCAGAGACCAGGGTCACCAAGGTCGCTCCAGCACTCCCCCGGCCCCCGACCACCCGGAGAGGTTCCGATATCGGCAGGCAGACATGCAGCGGAGACAAAGCCACAAGCCCTCCCACCAAAATTTTACTCTAAAATTATTTTCCAAAAATATATCTTTTCAATGAAATAAGCCAAAACAGTGAATCAAACATCTATATTAGATAAACTATAGCCAATGTTTCATGCAAATATACTAAATAATAGATTGTTTAAACTCTGGGCAATGAAATAAGAATGACCAATCCCAATGAATGAAAATCTTACGTTTTCTATAAATGAAGCAAGAACTTCATTGAGAATTCTACGATAATTAAACGTATGAATTCAACTCTAGACAAATTTGGTTAATCGGTTATTGAACACTTAACTGGACCCAATTGTACAGTAAGCTAACTCGTTAAAAAAAAAAATGGATAACGCTTGACTATATATCTCGTGATCCACAAAAATTAACTCGAAAATAAACGTGAAGGGAAAACACTTGCAACTTCGGAAATATCCTCATAAACAAAAATATTGCCACAACTTTAGCGAACGAAAATTTACCGAAATATACAGCCCTTGACTGTAGCCAATAGGCAGACACGAATACACTTAAATGGGCAACAACAATATGTAAGGAATATTAACTTAAGCTCCCCCAAAATTCGTCAGAACAACTGAACGAAAAAAAAGATATAAGATTGAACGATTCCAAAAAGAATACTCCATGAAAATGTCAATCAATCAAACTTCCATAATTCAATTCAAATGAAACTCGAAAAACAAAAATTCTTAGACGAGAGTATTTCGGCAGAGTCCACAAATTTTGGACAAAAAGATGTTATTAAAAAAAAACGAAAATGAATCTTTACAAAACTAGCACTCAAAATGAAAAACAAATAGTATCGACCATCGTGTTAAATAGAAGAATACAATATACCAGCGACTGAAAGAAAAACAAATTAAGATGGAATATCAAACTCGTTAGAAATCCAAAATTGATGTTAAGACAAACAAAATTACAATGTACGTACAGTTGGGGAACTAAAAAACGAGGCAGAGGTTTATGGTGGTACCTGGCAACACGTGTTAGCAAACAGTGTACTAAAACATTCTTTATGAATGAACTAGAGGTGTTGCCTGTCTTATGTAAGGAGACAGTTGATTGGTTGGCCAGTTGTCAGTTGTCTTTTTTGTGAAGTGTCTATAGCTCTTATTTTCGTAACATTACACACCAAATGTGCCTTCTTATTACAATAATACATTGTGCAGATTTATGTGATACAGTTGATACGAATACAAATATTATTTAACACCTATGAATAACTTGATGTAATTAAAGGACACGAACGATGTGGGTAGCACGGCTTCTACAGGGTGAGGGAAGATCATAGCAACTGCACGTAAATGGTAGATATACAAATTCAGATATTGCATATATTTGTTTTATAATATTATATTTACAGTTAATAAAATGACGATTTATTCTGATAGTGTAAGAAGTAGATTGTGCGTTAAATGTAAAACATGACAACCTTTTGGAGTATTCATAAAGAATCGGTGTGTGCAACTGTAGAATGCGTCCGAAACACACTGAAATTACCCCCCCCCCCCCTCTCTCTCTCTCTCTCTCTCTCACACACACACTAAACAACCAACACCCAGGCTCCTCTTCACTTACACAATGTGGCTTGTCTTCATAAGCACATACTGTACAGTCTGCGAATTCAAGATGCAAGGAATTTGGGTGTAGGACTAATATTGTTAAACAAGAATCCTTGCACGCAATTAAATTATTGGTATCTCAGGCCAAACCACTAAGCCCTTCCAAACCCTCCTTCATTTTCCCTCCACCTTCACGTCGTCCACCCCCTCACCCACCAGCTACAGAAGATTATACCCATCGGTAATAATCATATATCTGCGGCCAGCGACGGAGACAACAGAGTCTCCTATCCTTTTGTTTATCAGGGCTCTGATTAGCGATTACCGCATTTAGATCAACAGAGCACTAATAGGCATGGCAACTCATTTGTTATTTCAAGTTGATCACGTTAGAGAGTCTTTAATTCAAACACCCTCTTTCTTACCCCTAGTCTGTAAACACACACACTCAAATTCATCTGGGAGCACTCTCTCTCTCTCTCTCTCTCTCTCTCTCTCTCTCTCTCTCTCTCTCTCTCTCTCTAAGAATATAATGAAACAGGTGTTATATGTCTGAATGGATTCAAACAAATAACTAAAATTACTTCCATAACATCTATCTATCTATCTATATGCTCAGGCCCAATCCCCATTTTGGGGGTAGCCGACTCAAGACAGAGCAAGAACAGGGAAAACACAAAAACAACATAAAACAACAAATAAACACAGATAAAAAGCACAAACTCACACACATCCAGGTCACCCAGGAGAAGACCCAGAGACCAGGGTCACCAAGGTCGCTCCAGCACTCCCCCGACCACCCGGAGAGGTTCCGATCTCGGCAGGCAGACATGCAGCGGAGCCAAAGCCACAAGCCCTCCCACCACACTTCCAGGCGCACCCTTCATATTAATCGTCTCCCCGGGCCAGGCGCCTGATGGACTATTATCTAGTCCAACTTGTGCCCGACCCCTTACTCCAAATGACCACGTGTTCACTCAACTATTCACAAGCATTCTCCATTCACTCCTGTCCACCACCACTTCCCCTGCCTGATCTATAGTCATTCCTCTATCATCCAAAGCTTTTCTTACACTGTCTCTCCATCTCAATGGGGGTCTTCCTGCCCTTCTATCTCCCCTTGTACCTGACTCACATATTCTCTTTGTAAGCCTTTCATCTCCCATTCGTTCAACATGACCATACCAGCTCAGCACCCTTCTGTCCACTCTGGCTGACAAATGTTCCTGCTGCCCCACTCTCCTACGTATCTCTTCATTCCTCAATCTGTCTCTACGAGTAACTCCACACATACTCCTCAAGCAGCTCATCTCCATCACATCCAGCCCTCTTTTCTCCTTTTTCTTCAGAGCCCATGTCTCAGCCCCATACATCACTGTTGGCACAACAATTCCTTGATACAGTGCACTTTTTACTTTCACTCCGAGATTTCTCGTCTTCCACATACTTCCCATTGCTCCGAAAACCTTCCTTCCTTCACACACTCTCTGTTTTACCTCCACTTCCATACCTCCACTCCTGCTTATCGTTCCTCCTAGATATTTAAAACACTCTACTTGTTCCAATATTTCCCCATCCAGCCTCACATCTAGATTCACCCTATGCTCTCCCCTATTACACACCAT
>JBAKBP010018161.1:0-10000 GCA_037953745.1 Lithodes maja
CCGATAAAGAGAGAAAAAGCGAAAAGAGTTAAAGAGGAAGAGAGGTGTGCGAGAGAGAGCGAGGGAGAGAGTAAGAGGGTGTGATAGAGACCCTTTAGTATTAAGAGACTGGACAACTGTTATTAAATATTACTGCTTCTATTACCGATGCGAATTACTTGATAAGGTACAGTAGAGTCGTGGTCATTATTCTGATCCATAAGAAACCTCTGGGTTAGCTATAATTGGCTAAAATGGGATAAAATAGGCTAGCTTAGATAAAGATTATTCTTAGATATACTGTAGATACAGTAAATTGAATGATGTATAGGCAATCTTAGGGGATGATAGAAGAAGCTACGCTATCTTACAATAAAGTTTGTTTAGAATAGTTTAGAAGTCTACGAATGATTCCGAATGTTAGTAAAATAATTGATCCCAGACCCTATTGCCATATCTGTACCGAGTAATTACGTTTCCAAAAATGGCGTCAAAGTGGAGCAGTTGTCCAAGCCCGGTGTTCTAAAGTGTCTCTCTACGGGGTGCAAGGGATTAACACGGAAGAGAGAGAGAGAGAGAGAGAGAGAGAGAGAGAGAGAGAGAGAGAGAGAGAGAGAGAGAGAGAGAGAGAGAGAGAGAGAGAGAGAGAGAATGGGTGTGTGTGTGTAAGGGAAGGAAGGAGTACACAGTTAAATGATGGAGTGATAGATATTTTATAGATATATAGATATAGATAGATACATATATATATATAGATAGATAGATATATAGACAGATATAGATAGATAGAAAGATTCATAGATAAAGTAATATATATATACAACATAACTGAAGACAAAATATATATAAATTCAATGTACGTGTCTGTGTACGTACCCATGTTTGTGAGCGTGGGTACTACATATGTGCTGTGTCTCATTATGTAGGTGCGTGTAAGTCAATGAACGTGTACATAAACCTGATGAATACGACCTCATGTGTACCGTGTTGCATGTGAGTAGGGTTGTGTGTGCGTGTTGTGTGTCCGAGTGTGTTGTGTGTGTGTGTGTGTGTGAATCGCTGTGTACGTGTGTTGCCATATTTCACTATCCTAAGTGTATGACAAAAAAAAAAAAAAAAAAAAAATACATCTTCGTATTTCAAATTAATGCAAGTAAACTGGGTCTTATGTGTGTTTGAACATTAGGATACATCGACGTGTGTGTGTGTGTGTGTGTGTGTGTGTGTGTGTGTGTGTGTGTGTGTGTGTGTGTGTGTGTGTGTGTGTGTGTGTTACCCAATTCTAAATGAACCGAAAAACATTGCACCTCAAATTAATGCGAATGTAATGTACTTTATGTGCGTTTTTACATTAGGATACGTGTGTGTGTGTGTGTAATAATAATAATAATAATAATCGGTTTATTTCAAGCCGGCAGCCAATGGGGCTGAAAATACACAGACTTAACCTAGATCTTATCCTAATGGATCAACAGACTGATGCTGGCAGCTAACGAGAGCGCCTACATACTCCCAAGGGAGTAGGACGTGGGCAGGGAGACTTTGTGGGTCCCCCGAGACGATCCGCCCAGATCTTGCCTTCACGGCCAGGGAAAGTTTTTGAGAGAACTTCCCTGCCGGCGCGTGGGATTGAACCCCCGACACCAGAACTAGCGCTCCCAATACTGAGTACTAAGCGCGCTCGGCCACCGTGACCGTGTATGTGTGTAGAAGGGTGTGCGGGGTGATGTGTGCGTGTGTACGTAATGACAGGTGATTATGTCATCCTGCTTACACTCATACACATGACGTTTTGCACAGGGGTAAAGAGAGAGAGAGAGAGAGAGAGAGAGAGAGAGAGAGAGAGAGAGAGAGAGAGAGAGAGAGAGAGAGAGAGAGAGAGAGAGAGAGAGGGGGGGGGAGTCAGACAGGTTAGGGAGGTGAGAGGTTTCTAAGAATTGGAGAGAAGCAAAGGAGGAAAGAAAGAGCAAAGCACAGGAGTAAAATATGACTGGCTGTCCCCCTTGCTATTGTTTACATATTATTTTTATAACTGCGACTGTACATTATATTGATTATACTGTACTTATTCAGAGGGTATAATGAGATCGTACTTACCCCTTTGAGTCTCACAGATATATCATAAGTAAAGACCGGATTTTGCCATAAGTGACTTTTTGTGCCTTTTTTGTTGATTTTATCACTCTAATGCCTTTTTTGTTGATTTTATCACTAATGCCTTTTTTGTTGATTTTATCACTCTAATGCCTTTTTTGTTGATTTTATCACTAATGCCTTTTTTGTTGATATTATCACTCTAATGCCTTTTTTTGTTGATTTTATCACTCTAATGCCTTTTTTACCTAGTGCCTATTATGCCTATTTTGTGTTTTTCAGAGCCTTGTTGTGCCCTTTTTGTTGATTTTATCACTCTAATGCCTTATTTACCTTTTGTTTTATTTGTCAGTGTAAATTATTGGTGCTTGTTGCTGCCGCCAGATGGCGACCTGGCCCAAGTTGGCCTCTCTCGGTCAGACGGCACAATTTAGCGCCTGACAATTTGAAGAAAATGCTTGTAATATGTGCAATCAGGGAAAAATGTAGAAAGTGTATCAATGACAATGTAACTTTGGTCATTTTTACCATATATAACTTTATTTTAGCATTTTCACCATATGTTAATACAGAAAATAAATGCCTTTTTAATGCCTTTTCACCAATAACTGCCTTTTTTCAGCCTGTTTTTTATAATTTATAAATGCCTTTTTGCCTGCCTATTGTAGTGTTTTTTAGTGCCATTACTTCCGGTCTCTAATCATAAGCTAAAGAAGATCGTCAAATGGTAACCAGAATACGATGAACATTACGTCATCGTGCTGAAGGGGGTATGTCAACAGGATGTTTAAGAGGACAGTGGCTGCTTTTTTGGCCTATTACTTCATTTTATTCTTTTATGTTTTTAGTTTCCTCGCTAGACATCCCTCAAACTTAGAAAAACATCGACTAGACCCCCCCCCCCCTCAAGATAAATTTTTAAATTTTTCCGTAAAAAGAAAGTCCCGGCCGATAGCCGGTTCCTCTTATAATTACAGGTTCGCCAGGGGAAAAAAATCGACACCTAAATGACATAATAGATCTTTAAATTGACAACGAAATGGGACGAAAGGTCTTAAAAATCGCCAAACTAATGGGCCTAACGTCATACATTCTGAACACTAATGGGGATAAGCATGAGGAAGAAGAGGGCCCAGAAAGACGACCCATCTCCCCCTAAACAAAGGCAACTACGGGCTCTGAATATTTCATTGTTACTTATATAATATGTCATTGTTACTTATATAATATTAACATGAGGCAATACAGAGATGAAAGTGAACACAGTGATCGTAGAGAAAAGATTAATGTAACGTTGATACGAAAGAATGTATATTTTTGTATTGAGGTTAAACCCAACATAATATCCGAAGTGATGTTGCAGCAAAATTGAAAAGTTAGTACTCATTCATGCTTACTTGAAATAGCAAAGTACACAAATACAAACATAGAAATAGAAAGTGAGGATAAAGCTTAAGTTAAGTTTCCTATTGTTTATGTTTTGTCATATTATACTTTTACGGAAGAAAAGTCATGTATGAAATATATTGAAAATTGAGGTATAAATGTAAGTCAAATTCACTATTAATATCTCCAGTACGAATATTAGCAGTAGATATTATAACAAAAAGTAAGAAAATAACCAAAGTGGGGTTGGGCCATATATTTTTTCTGGTGAATGAGGTGGCTGGACTCATTTCCATAGTGGTGGGTTGCCAGACACCGCCAACCTCATAAACCACCGTCAACAGTGCCAGGGTGGCCTCTCTCTCTCTTGCTCTCTCTCTCTCTCTCATACACAACGATTTATATTAATTTGGCTTCTCTGATTAGCAATACAAACATTCGTAATGATCAAAAGGTCTGTAATAGTATTTTGTTGCAGAGAGAGAGAGAGAGAGAGAGAGAGAGAGAGAGAGAGAGAGAGAGAGAGAGCGATTGTGAGAGAGCAAGAAATATAAAAGGGGTAGGTAAGAACATTAAAGCATTATACATTGTTTTTTACTTACAGGAAGATATAATTGGATTAGCCACAAGGAGGAAGAAAGGGATCAGATCTGTAAGTGTATCCTTCCTTTGCATGTTCTCTCTCTCTCTCTCTCTCTCTCTCCTCTCTCTCTCTCTCTCTCTCTCTCTCTCTCTCTCTCTCTCATTCCCCAATCACAAGATGGCGGCGGTGGCGGCTGGGATCCTAAGAGCTCCTTCGCTCGCGTCACTCCCGTCAACCCTGAGACTCTGATCATCCCCGGGGCCTCCCACCACATACGCCATTCTTCAACGCGGAAATAGAGGGCGATCTTTCACTGTCTCTTTTACGTCGCGTCTCGGAGTCCTAGAGGCGTGTTCTCGCGAGCGAAATATACAAGGGCCTGATGCAAGTCTGAAGTGTCTTTCTGGCTTGCGAGATGAGAGACGCGTCCTGAATTATCGTCTCGTTTTCGTGAGGCTGCCTCCTTGTTTGTTCTTGCGTCTCTTATCTCGTATCTATCTTGGCTTTCTATCTTGATTTAATTACGTGTGTCTTCTAACCAATAGCTTTATGGGGTTTGTCTTTGCTCTCTCTCTCTCTCTCTCTCTCTCTCTCTCTCTCTCTCTATATATATATATATATATATATATATATATATATATATACCGGTATATATATATATATATATATATATATATATATATATATATATATATTTATATTTATTATGCTTGCCTTCTAACCAATAGCTTCAACGACATTGTTAAAACTTGCTGTGTAGAATTACGGGGTATGTTATAACAAGTAACCTCAAGAGTGTGTGTGTTTGTGTGTTGACTTATACAGTCCTTCTTAGGCACAAGTATATTGTTTACTCTTCATATGTTCTATTCTTGTCTTTATCTTGCATTGATTAAAGGTCCAACCTTTTTACTTGGTTCTGTTTTAATTATCGCATCTCAATTCATGAAAATACATGTTTATTAAAGTATACTGTTCAGGTGTTCTGAGGTACTTTCTTAGGGTCTATAATAGCTTTCTTTTCCCCTAATTTCTCTCACCCTTCTCCTCCTTCCAGGTACTCCCTCCTCCCAGGTGAACCATATTTCAGGCAAGTGACGTGTTCCAAGGGGGCGATGACCCCCCTAAGTCTCCCCCCGGCCCCCCTCACGTCAAAAGTCACTTTAAATCTCCATCCTATGCGACTTGGACATGCAAATACGCCACACCCCCTTCCCACACTTCGACCAATCGGGAAGGCCGTCTCAAAGCGTCCCGGCTAGCCAGTCACAAGTCTCCTTACATCTCGCTACGGCTGCCAAACTTGAACTTGCTGATTCAGGGTAAGAGAGAGAAAGAGAGAGAGAGAGAGAGAAGTGTGTGTGTGTATGTGTGGGTGAGGCGCCTCCAGCCAATCAAAAGAGTTGTAACTATTCTTATCACCCACTAGGAAGCCTCCTCTCTCTCACAGATCAGGAGAGAGAGTGAGAATTCAAGAAAATTATATCGAAGAAAACAACAGAGAAGCAAGATTAAAGAAGTATAAGGAAGTGATGAAAAAACACGGAAACGAAAACAAAAATATGAAAGAGTGAGCAATTACAAAACATATAGACAAACAGAAAAGAAGAAACTCAAAGGAAAAGAAAAGGGATAAACGCCCCCCCCCCCTCACCTCACGATCTCTGTCCCCCCACGCCGCCTCCGCCGCCCCCCACCGCTACCCCCACCACCACTACCCCTACTCCTCCTCCTCCTCCTCCTCCTCCTCTTCTCTGGTGAATGTAAAGTGACGCCCGGAGCCTTTGTTCTTCTATACTCGGGGTCTCGTTGGACTCTTCGCTGCAACTCATCGGCGACTCGGGGAAGACGGGGCCGGATTATCATAATTCTGTCCTTACCATGCTTCAGGGAGGTGTGAAAATCAATAGAGGGAGAGGGGGGATGTTGGGAGATACATAGATAGATAGATATAGATAGATAGTTAGATATAGAGATAAATAGTAAGGTTAGTAAGCATATAAATAGGGTAAAAAGAGGGTAGCTTATTTTAATTACGTCCTTACCATGCTTCAGGGAGGTGTGAAAATCAATAGAGGGAGGGGGGATGTTGGGAGATAGTTAGCTAGATAGATATATAGATATAGAGAGATAGTTAGGTTAGTAGAGATATAAATAGGGTAAAACAAAAAGGTAGATTATCATAATTCCGTACTTCCCATGCTTCAGGGAGGTGTGAAAATCAATAGAGGGGATGCTGGGATATGGATACATATATAGATAGATAAAAGGAAAAGCAGATAGCAGTATAGATAGTTAGGTTAGTATAGAGATACATAGTGTAAGTAGAGGGTAGATTATCATAGTGTTATCCTTACCATGTTTTAGGGAGGTGTGAAAATCAACAGAGTGGGGTGCTGGGAGATATATAGATCAATGAAAGGATATTTGGGTGGATAACATTATGAATACATGCACAGGCCGATTGGGAGATATTTATGTTTGTAGAGATTTACAGAAACTAGATTAGTTTGTCATAATTGTCTCCATACCTTGTTTTAGAGAGTTGTGAAAATCAAGATAGCTGGGTTCGAGAGCGTGAGAAACGGATAGGTTACTACTATTCATATATATATATATATATATATATATATATATATATATATATATATATATATATATATATCGAGAGAGAGAGAGAGAGAGAGAGAGAGAGAGAGAGAGAGAGAGAGAGAGAGAGAGAGAGAGAGAGAAAGATATAACAGGTTTGATATATAAGTTAGTAGAGAGAAGGATAGACAGAACCAAGATTATCATAATTTTTCACTTACGATGCTTTACAAATACGTGAAATTCAATATAGCAAGGCGTTAGGAGGGGATCGTTGAAGAAAGATAGGAATGATAAAAGGATGGATATATTGAAAAGGATGGGGATAGATTGAAGGATTAATACGCATGGAGAAACATTGATGAATAGGTACCGTAGATGGGTAGGTAAGTAGGTCAACGTACACATACATACATATGTACGGTAAGTAGGTAGACACGTTTTATCGAGAAGTATTTTTTCGTATAATGAGAGGTGGAATTAAAGTTGTGGAGAGAGAGAGAGAGAGAGAGAGAGAGAGAGAGAGAGAGAGAGAGAGAGAGAGAGAGAGAGAGAGAGAGAGAGGGGGGGGGGTAATGAGGTAATGAAATACAAAGGAGTCCAAATGAGACAAACGAGTCGATGCGGACAAGAGGAAAGAGGTGTGTGTGTGTGTGTGTGTGTGTGTGTGTGTGTGTGTGTGTGTGTGTGTGTGGGTGGGGGGTGGGGGGGGGGCACAAGAAAGGGGCAGATACAATTGTTTGGTAATAACAAAGGAAACTACGGAAACAACAACAACAAGAATAACAGCAATCGCAATACAATAAAACAAAAAAAACAGGATCAACAACGACAAGCAACAACAATAACAACATCAACACCAACAAGATCAACAAGACCAAGGACAACAGAAACCGCAATACAATCAAGAACAGGACCAACACCGACAGAAACAACAACAACAATAACAACAGCATCTACAACAATAAGAAGAAATAACAATAACAGCAAAAACTACAATACAATTATTTTTTACTTGGTTCAAAGAATTGAGGAACTCATTATTGTTAACTATTAGACGATCGAAGAATATACAAATATTCATTATATATTAAATAAGTTAAATATGTTAAAGTTAAGACAATGAATCAAAGACGCTAGAATATGGGAGGCAATAATAAGCTAAAACAAAGAAGAAATATACTAGATTATTGAAGTTCATTGGTATCATGAATATATAATTAAACAATGCAAATATATAAACAAAGACCATCTTAGGAATTTTTAAGGTCAGAAAATATAAATGAAAGGAAAATGAAATTAAGGAAGCTGACATTCTTAGAAAATCTATATATATGTTACAAACACAAAATGTCTCAGGAAATGTCGAAAACAAAAAAGATGAAAGGAAACATTGGGATCCTCAGAAGCAGAACACTATTGATAAAATGGAGGACAGGAAAAAGAAATTGAAGTCTTCTAGGAGCTGAACCCAATATGGCCGCCAAAGAGAAAAGGCGGAAGGGGATGGGTGGGGGGCGTGGGGGGTCAGCAATAAAACATGGAGGCGCATTTTTCGTCTTCGCTATCCTCGATTTTCCGTGGAAATTCAGCAAATCAATCAGGAATCCGGGCGTCTGAAGGCGTCTGGACCAATGGCAGGCGGCCTTTCATCTCCGCTAGCCAATGGGAACCGCCCTCCAGTGGCTTGGCTCCTCCCCCCAGGCCTTCGGGACACGCCCCCCGTAAATTCCTTGAAACTTGATCAACTTTGGCAGCAAGCGGGTTGATTCCCTCAGCTCTTTCCCAAACTTGAAGAGGCTATAAATTGTTCCCCTTGGCTTCCACTCTCCAATGTATTCGCTCGACTCTCTCTCTCTCTCCCTCTCTTCTTTGCTATTCTTTTCTATCACTTTCCTTTATCCGAGGCTTTGTTATCTCGACTAGAGTTCAATCTTCAGTACCTCGCCTGAATCGCAAGGTTAGTGTGGTCAGTGTATTTATGAAAATCTCTTTGTCTAATTGAATCTTATCTTAATGATAATTGTTCATGTTTTTTCTTTTCAGAAGAAAATGGTTACATCTCTCCTGTTATATGTAATCTAGAAATACAACACTACAATAGAATGTTTGTTTTTATTAATTTTACCCCTGTAGGCTATTCACTTTATTGATTACTTTCCCATCTTAGCAAAACTCGTCAATAATTAAGATTTTCATTTCACAAGAATTCAATATCTGAAGTTATCACCAAGCATGTGCAAAGGAGAGAGAGAGAGAGAGGGGGGGTAGTGTTGCTCTCTTTGTGTCGATCTGCTTGCCCTCCCTCCCTCCTTCCCCTCTCTCTCTTCCTCTCCTTTAACGTATCCTTTGCTCTCTCTCTCTCTCTCTCTCTCTCTCTCTCTCTCTCTCTATATATATATATATATATATATATATATATATATATATATATATATATATATATATAACCATAATCCAAACAAAACCATCACGTAGGCAACTAATATCAATAAAACACAATCCTATATTAACCATCATAACTAGATAATCACTACGGACATATTGCAACAATTTAAGTTTTGCTTTCTCGCGAACAAAAACAATCTCTCTGGTTTCAAGGTTAACGAGTACTATGTTTGGAGCCCTTTAAAACTTTCATTATCGCCGTTAACATCATCTTAATCAAACGCATCTCATTCAATCACTCTCGGTATTATCAATTAGTTTTATCAGGCACTAGCCGAGTCAATCACACTTCCAAGTAACCACCGTACCCAATTAGCAATGAACCACCCTCCCAATCAACCACAATACCGAATCAACCAACAGTCTTCAATCATTCACCATCCCCAATCAACATCTACCCCCGTCAACCACCAACCCTATCAACGACTATCCCAATCAACCATCAATCCTAATCAACCACAACCCCAATCAACCACTATACCCAATTAACCACAACCCAAATTAACCACAATCCAAATCAACCACAATCCAAATCAACCACAATCCAAATCAACCATAATTCCAATCAACCCCATACCCAATCAACCACAACCCCAATTAACCACAATACAACCACAGTCAACCACAATCTTAATCAACCACACTCCCAATCAACCACACTCCCAATCAACCACACTCCCAATCAACCACACTCCCAATCAACCACACTCCCAATCAACCACACTCCCAATCAACCACACTCCCAATCAACCACACTCCCAATCAACCACACTCCCAATCAACCACACTCCCAATCAACCACACTCCCAATCAACCACACTCCCAATCAACCACACTCCCAATCAACCACACTCCCAATCAACCACACTCCCAATCAACCACACTCCCAATCAACCACACTCCCAATCAACCACACTCCCA
>JBAKBP010018161.1:15000-47293 GCA_037953745.1 Lithodes maja
ACAAACACACATACCACACACTACATGCACGCACACAAACTACCCCTCACTTACACAGCACATACACACACACACACTCCACCTAAACACACACATACACACTCACACACACACACACCTCACCTACCTACACACCACACACACAACTCCCTGACGTGTCCCCCTCACTCCCCCTGATAAGCAACCACCCTCCCGCTGCTGCCCTCACAACATTAGCTAATGTTACAGACAGGGCGTGTGTGACTGGACCTCGTTTAGCTGGCTCGTGTACACTGCTGGGGTGAGGGCGGATGTGTCACTGGATGAGGGCGGGGGAGGTGGATGAGGGTTAAAGGAGGGATGGATGAGGACGGAGAGAGATGGATGTGGGTTAACAGAGGGGTGGGTGAGGGCTGGGAGAGACGGATGAAAGTAGGAGAGGTGGATGAGGGAAAAAGGAGGGCTGGGGAGAGATGGATGAGGATAGGGAAGGTGGATGAGGGTCTTAGGAGGAGTGGGTGAAGGCTGATGAGTTGTACGAGTTGTTGTGAGTTGTAACCCCTAAATGAGGAGGGTTTGTCCAAAGGGGAATAAACGTATCCTCTATCATCAGAATGAGAGGCTGAACATTGTTGTTAAGATTAGCGACAGACAACAGTTAGGGTTACCAAAATCTTGGAATGAAGGTAGAACAGAGACATTAGGCTTAGGTTAGTGCTCTAACCATGACTAGCAAGATATCAGTCAAGGTTAGAACACAGACACAAGGTTTAGTTCAGTGTTCTAATCATGACTAGCAAGGCATTAACAAAATATCTTTGTAGGGGATGATATCGCAGCGAAAGAAGCAAACAAGAGTATGATTTTCACAATACACGAGTTAGGGCTAGGCTGGTGTCAGAGAGAACTAATGTGATTGACAGCACACCTGTGGATACATGTGGATGGGTGAAGAATAGATCGTAACATTTTATGGCATGATATCAAAACGAGGGAAGCCAACAAGCAATAAAGCCAGAGTTAGGGTGAGCATGATAATATGAATGAGGATAAAACAAGGATGTTAGGATGAACATACGAGAGTTAGAGATGGAAACTAGTAACAAGGCTTACACAAGACAAGATATACGACTAACATGATATCAGTAGTAGGGAAGAGAAACAGATTGGCATAAGACAAAGGTTAGGGTTAGCTTGATATGATAATGAGGCTTTAACTATGGTATCAAGATCTACACAAATCAAGAGTTAGGGTTAGCCTGATGTGAAAATTAGGGCGTGTTTTTTTGTATATATGTGTAAGAATGGGACAAAAAGCAAAGCTGCCTGCTACTTGGTTACTTGGAGTTGGTTCGGCTACCTCGCAATGGCCAAGGCGAGAGCTGCTCCAACCAAGTATTCCACCAGAAAATTGCAAGAATGCCAGAGAGCCAAATTCATGTTCAAATAACATTGAAAAGTTGACAGAATTAAAATAACACCATATGAGGATAAGCTATTTATTGACAACGTTTCGCAGTGACCTGCAGAAGCTATCTGCAAAACGTCAATAAAGTGCTCCTCCTCATATGGTGTTAATATTCAGCCAAACTCATGATATGTTAGGAGTGTAAATATCTGGACACACGGAGCTTGAAGTAGTTTGAGGGTTGAACTAAGATTACCAAGGCATTTACATATACACAGATTCAAGAGTTAGAGTTAGCCTAAACGAGGGTTAGTGAACTATATCTGTTGGTGGCTGGAGAACACAACACAGGTGGTCCGAGTGGTTTATGGCCCATTGGCGATAGATGACTCACTTTACCGCCTTCAGAAATGTGGGGATCGCAGGGAGGCATTCATAATTGGTCATATCTGTTCTCTCTCGCTCTCTCTCTCTCTCTCTCTCTCTTGTTCTCTCGTGGCCTGCTCTCTCTCGCTCTCTCTCCCTCTCTTTCTCTCTCTCTCTCTCTCTCTGGGTCCCCAACCTCATTGCTTAATACCGCACCTAACACCAACCGTAAAAACGTTGTTTGGCGAGATTGCATGCCTTACGATAATCCGTTTTGAATAGGTAATGATATATAAAGTTGTGGCGACTGAATTAATGGGTTTCATTATTCACTGTCTCAAGTATATCGATGGGTAATGAGCCACGGATATGCGAACGGAATTGACCACTTGCGAGTTTCAGGCTATATGGAAGTGGGAGCCGTAAACATCACTATTGAACATAAATGGTCTAGCAATAATGTAAGTTTGTGATGAATCAAAAGTATGCTGAATTGGGTTTTATGTATTTATAAATAGACTACAACCGTATTTTAGCTTGTAATTTGGCTATAGAACGAAACTTACAAGTGGTCAATTGTAGTGTTCAGTCTAAACAGTTAGAAAACTTAATGGACTTTTTAGGATACTGTGGAATTATATTAGTTGCGATCGATTTAATTAGTGTATATTATTTACAATTAACTATTAAAGATAAATAAATTACATACATGGATCCAGTGCTAGTATATTATTGTATCCTGAAAAAACAATATCCCCGATAACTTTTATGAGCACCTGTACAGTTGACCACATGCATTTGGATCCACTCAGCGATTTTATGTATGACCTATAAAAAAAAAAAAACATTCAGAACCCGCCCGACTCGAGCTGTGGGTAAATATATGGGTGGGTAAATGATATGGAAGTAAAGATAGCGTGATTGACTTACAAGAATAACTTGCTGTATACTGTAACTGTTAATTAATCCTATGAATTAATTACTGCATAATAAACTACACTCCTAAGTTAATCCTATACATTTTCCTGCCATATAGAGAATCGCCGAGTGGGTGCAAATTCACCTATGTTGAGTTCGCCACTCTGCTAGTGGCACCGAGGAGCGCACCGCTCTTAACCCTTTGAGTACCAGCGACAGTGTTATGGTTTTATTCTAGCTATATTTAAACGATATTATGCAGCTTGGGAAGGATCTGTGGTAGTTAAAAGGGTCGGTTGAGATAGATTGAAGCTTTATTATAGCTACAGGTCCTTCCTAAGCTATATAAAATCGTCTAATAGTAGCCAGAATAAAGTGAAAAGGACAGCACCGGTAGTGTAAGGGTTAATGGGGCCAACTGTACAACATAATGAGATTCTAAAAATACACGATTTATTTCCTCCGAACCATACGCCGCACCCCCTCCTCCCTCCCCTAATGCAAGTACCGTGACGCGCAGGGCTTGATACTGATTTGACAGTTTGATTACCACCTTGGACACAAAAAACACGGCTATAGTTGGGGCCCTCTAGCATACGGTTAATGGCCTAACTCCCTTCGCCATGTTGGTGACACTTTGGATGAGTATAGCACGTTCAAGACAAACTATCTAGCTTGGCAAAATGATCAGGTAACGTCAAGTATCTTAAGAATGTCGATAGGCTAGGAACAGAATTAGGTATACGATCAGGTATACGGTAAGGAACTCAATAAGATAATACGGTAACTGACTCATAATATGCATAATTAATTATATTATTAACTAATATCAGTAATATATAATACACTAGTGAGTTTATTGTGAAAGATATAATGCCCAACCAAATGGCAGGATTACTACAACATATAATCCAAGCTTCTGATAAAGAGCTATGAAGTAATATATACTACACAATTAGAGCACAATTATATCCTATATTTACGTGAATATGGATACAAAATAGGGTCCACATTATCAGCTTACCCATGTCTCTCTCGTTAAAGTCTCTAGTGGTGTGTGTGTGTGTGTGTGTGTGTGTGTGTGTGTGTGTGTGTGTGTGTGTGTGTGTGTGTGTGTGTGTCAGGAGGAAGAGGCGAGCGAGGTACTGAATTTACGACTTACGGGAGTTACGACCCAGGCGTTATATTACCGATAGTTCTATAGAGTCGTCGGAAGATAGTCATATTTCAGCGTGGGAAGAGGGGATGATTAAGTTAGGTGATTCTATTGGTCATATTCTTAAATATGTATGAAGGGGATAACCTAACTCTAACTACTTTAATTACTAATATAATATAATCATAAACGAACCAATCCTAAATCAACCCAACCTAACCTGGAATAAAATAACCCAATTTCAATGTATCCTCAATTAAAGTAGCCTAAGACAAGATGGTATTAAATCTATCTTAACACAAATCATATCTATATAAATGTATAATATCCTATCGAACATCTTATTGTAAATTGCTATGTTTTCAGCTTGATTACTCCGCTATTATGCAGTTTTGAGTCAATTTGGTTTTGTTACTTATGAAAACATGGCACTAATATGATTTAAGCAGATATATATAGCAGGTTCTTAATTTCCCGTTAGTTATCGATAAATCAGTCGATAAGGGATTCAATTTACCGTCAGATGAAATGAAACCAAGGAACCTATAGCGACTTCAAAATGCCAGAAAAAATCAACTCTAGCATAAGAGATAATAATAATTGATGGGCAAATGACTGGTATCGTACATGTGGGGCAGATATAGCAGTCGATGAAGAACAGACTGTAGCCTATTAAGGGGGAAGGCTAATATATTAGCTCATTTATTGATCTGTTTACGATTTTTCTAGTTTCCTCCCTAGACCTCCATCAAGCTGTAAAAGAAAAACACCTCCAAGACCCCCCTTCAAGATACATTTGTACATTTTTCGGTAGAAAAATGTCCTGGCCAAAGGCCTGTTCTTCCAAAATGACAGGCTCACTATCGTTCGCAAGGACAAATTTCGACACCAAACAGGCCTTTCGGCCAAGGACAAATTTTCTACACCCAAAAATGTACAAATGTATATTGAAGGGAAACTAGAAAAACTAAACAGGGTTAAACACGAGGGAGAAGGGGACCAGGAAACTGGCCCATCCTCCCTTAAAACTCACCAGGTATATCGATTGACAAGGAGATAATTCATGTTTATTAGACGTTCCACTTCCACCTCCTCCTCTCTCTCTCTCTCTCTCTCTCTCTCTCTCTCTCTCTCTCTCTCTCTCTCTCTCTCTCTCTCTCTCTCTCTCTCTCTCTCTCTCTCTCTTTCTTCCCGTTTCCACCTTCCCTTTCCTCCCCTTCTTATTCTACATCTTCTTATTCCTCCTCAATATCATAATCATCACCCCTTCTCCTTCTTCTACTACTCCTCCTCCTTATCATCATCATCATCATCATCACCATCACCACCCCCTCCTTCCTCCTCCCTCCCAATCCTTTCCATACCTAGTTAGCAAAAAAAAAAAAAAAACAAAAAAAAAAAACAGGAGTTATTCATTGTTATTGGTCCTGTCCATCCTCACTCTCCGCTGGTAACTGACAGAGGTGGGTCGATGACATTGGTTACACGTCACTTCGTTCCCAGGGCAGTTAGGCAAAGGGGCTAGCTATTCCACTGGACCACGGAAAATAGGCCAGTGTGATAGCCCCTTAAAAATTCTGGTTGCCCACACTAGCAAGTCTCATGGAAGGACTTGCATTAGATTGGGTTGGGTTAAGGGAAGATTTCTATATATTTGTTAATTTTCTGTAATTTCCTCCCAAAACCACACTTCGAGATAAATTTGTAAATTTTTCGGTAGGAAAATGTCCCTACCCAAGGCCGGTTCTTTCTAAATTACAGGCTTCCTATCGCTCGCCAGGAAAAAAAATTGATACCTAAATGGCGCCAATGGTCTTAAAATCGTCAAGAAAAGAAATGCGTGATTGGATCTACTGTAGAAACAAATTCAGCTAAAGTTCAGTAAGTTTAGATTAAGGTAAGGTAAAGTTATGGGTTGGATTATAATAGGTGTGAATGAATTGTTTCTTCAGTCTTCTAATGTACTTCTCACTTTTCAGCGTGTTCTTCCTCTGTCCAATTACTCTTCTTTCCTCCTTTACTCCAGCCATCTGGTCTGGGTCTAATCCTCTAAACATGGAAGCACTGGCTGTGGGCGAAGCAACCCTGGGCGCAACGACCGACAAACGCCGTCATTACGTACCCGAACACCCCGCGCGAATACATCAATACCGATGCGCAGACGAGACACAAAAGCGAGCATTAATAATATCGAATAGCCCCGAAGGAAGCACCCGGTGAAAAGTGGTGTAATAACTGCATGATGATAAAAAAAAAAAAGTAGTAATAAAAAAAAGCTGCCAATAGTGAGGGCGATATTAGGGTGATTTATTATGGCAGAATCATAACGATTATCTGTTGGATTTATAACACTGGGAGGTGGGTTGGCTGCGGGACTCTTTCGCTAGCTAACCACTTCGCTGTTTAAGAAACCCAATACCAGAGATTTCAGCAAGGGACTGGAGTTCTCGAAAAGGGGCTCCAGTCCTGATGGTATCCTTGATTTACAGTGTGCTGGCTTAATAGTCCAGAAGGGTTGATAGCCTCTGAAGTCCTATTTTAACTAACTAACTAACCGAGATTTCGTTGGTAATCCTAGTTTCCAGAGCACAATATACCCGTGAATAGAGTATGTTAGGTTAGGTAAGGTTAGTTAGGTAATACAATACGATAAACAATGATAATTCTAGGATATGGCCATTTCAACGGCCTATGTCTTTCATCGTGTATTTTCACTCTATGTAAAACGAATGGGTATATTAGATAACCGAATTATACAAACCTGAACAAATTAAGGTTGTTGTTGTTGTTGTTTTTCCCCAAGCTGCCTGGCCGAACAGCCCCAAGGCCCCGAGCAAGGCCAAGGCCACAACCGAGCGCCCCCACAAAACCCTCCCCGCCGACCACAATAAAGCCTGGGTGACCGAAGCCACTCCACGGCGGGGAGCTGAGGAGGGTGCGGAAACGCCCGGGAAACCAAAGCCCCACCCAGGGCCCTGTGCCCCTCAGCAATTATGAAGAGAAAGTTGAGGGGCAAAGGAAAGATGTGACGCTTTGGCTTCCAATCTTGGTAGATTAGGAGGTCAATCCACGCAAGAGACGCCGTCACTTGAGATCCAGAAAATATACAAGCAAAAGGAACAGTCAGAGTAAGCTATGGGTATGGCAGAGATCGTTCAGTTCTCACTCTGATAGACCAGCCCATCACCACATGACTAGAACCCAATCCTCTCAGCATCAGCTAGGAAAGGCCCTAGAAAGCCGCCTTTGGCGGGGGGATAGCTCCCCTATTTCAACCCTTTTCGGGGTTGGGCACCCGCCTACGTTAGGATAGGTTACTTTAAGACAGGATAGTTTTGAGATTTTAAGACGTTTGCCCCATTAGTTTGTCGATTTTAAGACTTTTCGCCCCATTTCTTGTAAAATTAAGACCTTTGGTGCCCTTTAGGTGACGATGTTTTTCCTGGCGAGCGATAGCGAGCCTGTAATTGTGGAGGTACCGGCCTTCGGTCGTGACATTTTTCTACTGAAAAAATTACAAATTAATCTTGAAGGGGGATCTAATGTATGTATTTTTAAGTTTGATAGAGGTCTAGGGAGGAAACTAAAAAAAAAAATGAACATATATTATAAATAGACCACCAAAATAACCACTGCCCTTTTAATTTGGTTTTATAATTAATGCAAACTGGCCAGGTAGCGAAATGTCCAACACCATTTGGGTTCGCATGTCCAGACTCGATGCCTCAATTGGGGGTGGTTGCTAGTCTGTTGTGATGGTTCGAACTGGATTATTATTAGTTTTGTTATGTATGTGCTCCGTGTGTTGGGTATTGTCTAATTATCGATTATTAACGGTGTGTGTGTGAGAGAGAGAGAGAGAGTGTGAGTGTGCGCGTGTGTGTGTGGAAGAAAGATAAAGAGAGTGCTATATAATGCAACAGGGATATAAATTAAAGAGATACATAGTGAATAGAATGGTAACTAGCAATTATATGAGAGAGAGAGAGAGAGAGAGAGAGAGAGAGAGAGAGAGAGAGAGAGAGAGAGAGAGAGAGAGAGAGAGTAAAAATAGATATAACAAGAGCTAGAGAGAGAAACAAAAAACATTAGGATGAATTTTGCACCGTCTGATGTGTCTTTCACCCAAGGAAAAGTGATGGGCTCCGATTTGATATTGACAGCCCCGCCGACTCTCTCACCCAAGAAGGGGCTTCGATATACCGCGTAATTGTGTGGATTTAAGAATTCATCGCTTCCTCTAATTGGGCTAAGTCGTCGATGCGCCTTTGTGATTTGGTGGCATCTGTATTATGTAGCGTTTCGTATGCTTGCGGAGAACGGGGAAGTGAGTCGTGTGAAGATGGTGGGATACTTTACATTATTTTGGTGAATAGAAGGTTATTGTCTATGGTATAACCCCTTATGTACCAATGATGTGCTTTTCATTAGATTCTGGCAAATATTAGACGATTTTTTTTCAGCGTAGGAAGGAAATCTACCCATTACAAGGCTAGTATAGCCTATCTCAATTAATCCTTTTAGCTCAATATATCCTGCCTAAGATTCATACAATCGTCTAAATGTGGCTGAAATTAAATACAAAAGACGTTGCCGGGTACAAAAGGGGATAATATAAAGGTATGGCCGAGAACAAAAGAATAGAGAATGCATAACGTAAATCCTCGTGTTGATGATTGAATGCTTTGAAAATAAGACACATAATACAGTTATATACAATAAGACACATAATACAGTTATATACAATAAGACACATAATAGTTATATACAATAAGACACATAATACAGTTATATACAATAAGACACAATACAGTTATATACAATAAGACACATAATACAGTTATATACAATAAGACACATAATACAGTTATATACAATAAGACATAATACAGTTATATACAATAAGACACATAATACAGTTATATACAATAAGACACATAATACAGTTATATACAATAAGACACATAATACAGTTATATACAATACTTTTCCAATCTATTTCCCCTAAGAACAAAAAACCCGTTCCATATTTAAAAGTGATATGGATTTAAACGATTATTGAGACACAGTTCTATTCATGTTTAAGTCCAATTATCACACCACACTGGAAACAGAATAATTAACTAGACAAAAACTATAAAACACAGGTATCACTATCGTCACTACCATCACCAATAACAATCATACCTAAAAACTCCTTCCTTTCACTGGTCATCACTCATCATCATCATCAGTATCATCATAATTACCATCATCATCATCACCATCATCATAATCACCACCATCATAATCACCACCATCATCACCATCCCTATCATGATCAACACCATCACAATCGCCATCTTCGATCATAATCATCACCATCCCTATCATGATCAGCACCATCATATCACCATCATCATCATCGTAATCACCACCGCAATCATCACCACATATTATATCAAGATAAAAAATGGATTGCCTTCTGTGGTATATTTGCGTGTTGCGCTTACAATCACTCGTCTTTTGTTTCCTCTGGCTACACTTCCGCTGTTTGCCGAGGTATAGAGCCGGCAAACTGCAAGGAGAGTCTACCGGGAGAGTTCGGGGATATTATGGAAGCCGTATTTTCTACATATGTGGGAAGGTTGAGTCTAATCCCTTGTCGAACTAATTACACCTTTATTCTCAAACATGTCGGAAGGATGTTGTTAATCCCACATCGAACAACAGTAAAGGAATTGATTATTGCTTTATAGTAGACGAAGGATTGAAGAACATTGCTCATCCAATTCAAGTGCAAACTAAGCAACCGAATTTTGAATTATAACCAAAGTACTTCAAATCAACGTCAATTACGAGAGCTATATTTGCATACTGAAAAATATATATAAACAAAAAGATCCACGCAATTGTTATTATTTATTAGGGCAGTTCACAAGGAAATATGATTCCTACTGTACAATAAATGGTCTTGATTCTCCCCCAAGACGTCCCTGTTAAGCTGGTGTCTTTCTCCCTGTGTTTGTGGTTGCTTGGTATCCACTCGGGGGCGTTTGTTGATGTTTGTTTAAGTCTGTGCCCTCCCGACCGTGGTGTTTGCTTGTATTGATATTAGGCTCGCCGCTCCTCCAGGGCTCTTTAGGTACCGCAGGGCCTTGGGGGTGTCAAAAGGAAATAACTTGGCAATAGCTTATTTTAACAATATAATATAATGTCGCCTGTGTACTAATATCTCTACCTGAAGATCTGTATCTACCTGAATAAAAATAATGATAGTAGGTAAACAATTAGAGAAGACACATCATAGTGACTGTGAAATATGGAGACTCTCAGGGAAATATATATTTTGATGGTAGACAGAACTAATATTGAGACATGGAAAACAAAACAATACACACACATTGAGACACAAATAGTAAATCAATATAGATAATTGGCATATGAAAACCCGAAGAACAAAACAAGACCATTCCTATCGACTTCAAAATCATGTCGCCCAAAATAAAATCGAGAGTTGAGTCCCGGGTGACCTGAAGGCTATGACGGGGATGATTGGCAGTCTGTGTATTTCTCAATGAAGGTGTCTTTGGCCTTTTGACTCTCCCCCCTGAAGGCAATTATATCGTCAGCAGCGGGGACAGCGAACCAATTGCATTAAGGGGACATGGGCTGTTTTTCTGGTCACCCTTCTTCCTCATGCTTACCCCCCCAATAGTTTTCAGATTTGATGACGTTCGGTCCATTAGTTTGGCGATTTTAATACCTTTTGCCCCATTTCGTTGTCAATTGTAAGACCTTTCGTGTCAATTTTTTCCTGGCGAGCGATAGTGAGCCTGTAATCTTAAGAGTAACCGGCCTTCGGCCGGGACATTATTCTACCGAAAAATGTACAAATTAATCTAAAAGGGGGATCTGATGGATGTTTTTTTTAAAGTTTGATGGAGGTCTAGGGAGGAAGCTAAAACAAAATAATAAATTAATAAAAAAATCTACCAAAAGTGAACCATCCCCCCTTAATCCACTTCACGAAATGACAAAGGAGCCCTGGCTGCAAAAATGGCCACGGCGGTATCACGCGGCTTAGGGACCCCAGCATTTGGCCTACAGATCTTGCGGTGAAAGAGAGCGGTCATAATATAGTCTAGACGCCATTTTTGAGGTTATTATATACTCTAGACGTCAGTTCGGTGCCCTAATTATCATACAACAGGGTGATATTTTATTATTAATCGTGTTTTCTTAGACGTGAGTGGTGGGTGTAGTCTACCCCGTAATGAACGGAAATATTGGAACTGATGGTTGATTAATGAAAGATAACTTAAAATCATTCTGCTTCTTAAAGATACCAATTTATCTCGTCTCCTTTGGTTCATTAAGGTGTAGGGTATGATGGTGGTAAGGTTTAAGAATACGGCCACTAGATCCAACAACCAGACTATTAATCCCGTACCGTACCAGTATTGCCGGATTATTGTGTAATATTATTGCCGTATTACGTGCGTGGAGTTATTCAAAGTGTAAATAAAGGCCAATGACACCCGTGGCTCCAATATGCCAGAGGTTAGTCGATCTCTGTTACCATATAGGATCGCTAATTTGGCCCTCTCCTGTTTGCTCCGGCTTGCATAAGAAGCCAAAAGAAACCCAGAAGGCGAGACTGGTGTTTTGCAAGCGTATGACAGCCCGCGAGCAACTGTGGATAATTGCATCGTCGACCATTACAACATCTGGCCACCCCCCTTGCAAAGAAAGCCGACAAAACGCTTACTTGTAATTTGCATAGTGTGTATACTGTGTTTTATACATGCAGTTATCAGGGGGTTGAGACGAGAGTTTGGAGTTTATAGCCAAAAGATTATGTGCATTAATTTGTTTTTCCCCTCAAGATTATGATGCCGCTTCACCATATATTTCACAAGTTAATGTTCATATTGTTATTGTTATACAGTTAACTTGCAGGGGAGATGGGTAGTTTTTCTAGACCCCCTTCTCCCTCATGTTTAGCCCCATTACTTTTCAGATTTTAAGATGTTTCCCTCATTAGTTTGTCGATTTTAAGAACTTTCACCCCATTTATGTAAATTTTAAGATCTGTCATGCCATTTACGTGTCGAATTTTTCCTGGCGATCGATAGCGAGCCTGTAATATAGGAGGCACCAGTCTTCGGACGGGATATTTTTCTACTAAAATTTTTACAAATGTATCTTGTAAGGGGGTTAAGGGAGAGTAATTTTAAGCTTGATGGAGGTCTAGGGAACAAACTAAAAACCTCCCCTTAAGCTCCTTCAGAATCATGTCATATACTATTCATACTTCTCAGAGACAATCATACCAATATGACAATCTCTCTGTCTCTTCTATCACTCCTCCAGCGACACGCCTTCTATTAAGATTATTTGTCCATCAGGTGTATTAAGCAAATAACGATGATAGCGTATCGCGTAATTCATGACTTGCAGAACCACGAATGACACTCGGGTCAGCAGAGTCATACGAAAACCTTAAGGCAGTGTCACACGAGCGATTTTCCGTCAAAGTTACGAGCAAATATTGTAGTGTAAAGGGCATGTAATTTCAGTTATATTAGAAATCAGCCACCTAGCATAATCTACCTTCCGTCTAGTTTCCAATCCTAAAGTGAAAAAGTCTCTAAATATCACGAGAACATATCTAAATATCACGAGAACAAACTTGCCCATCGAAAATAGCCTGAAAAAGCGCTCATGTGACACTGGCTTAAGGAAGATCATTATAGTATCTCAAGATAATTTTTTCATTTGGACCTTTTCGAGGTAGATATTGTATACAGTATATGTATGTTATTAAAAAAAGAATGTTTTTATTGAATTGGGTCTTGCTTATTCACTTGGACATAACTGACAAAATTATCGTTCAGTTATAACTGGACGATAATTTTGTCATTTACTGAAAATACATTCTGGGTTATCATAACTGTTGAAACAAATCTATCAATCACACACATTGAGTGCCTCAGTACCCGGTATAACACAAACAATGGAAGAAAAACAAGTGACGCATTATAGGTAAAGGAAGAAAAACAAGGAGTTATGAAAGAAATACTATCAAGAGCAGTGGATGTTGGTGTATCGCTGAAAAGGGAGGGAATTGAGTGGAAGCTACCTATACTGCTGTTTGCGGATGATACAGTTCTGATGAGTGATAATGAATGGGAGTTGCAGGGTCTGGTAAATGAGTTTGGAACAGTGTGCGAAAAACGGAATTTGAAGGTAAATACGGGGAAGAGCAAGGTTATGGTCTTCGAAAGGGGTGAAGTCACAGAGTGTGAGGTGAAGCTGAACGGTCAGGCTATGGAGATCGTCAACTCTTTTAAGTATCTGGGCAGTGTGTTGAGTAAAGATGGGACTATGGATGAAGAGGTGCGGGAGAGGGTACAACAGGGGAAGAGGGTTGTAGGAACGCTAAAAGCAGTAACAAGAAATAGGGTGGTCAGTATGGAAGTGAAGAAGTCCTTGCATGACAGTGTGGTAATTCCGACACTGACTTACGGAAGCGAAGCATGGACGTTGGTTGAGAGACTCAGACCAAGAGTGAGAGCAGTGGAAATGAATTACTTAAGGAGTGCGTGCGGAATTACATGGAGGGATAGACAGACTAATGAGGAAGTAAGAAGGAGGTGTGGTGTGGAGGTAGATGTGCTGGAAAGTGTGAAAAGGAACAACTTGAGATGGTTCGGCCATATGGAACGTATGGAAAGCGAGAGAATGACTAAGAGGGTGTACGAGAGCGAGGTGGAGGGACAGAGGGGGAGAGGTAGACCGAATATGAGGTGGAAGGATGGAGTGAGGAACTACATGAATGAAGGCGGTGCTGGTTGGGGGGAGGGGCGTCGACTGACTGGGGACAGAGGTGCATGGGGGCGGTTCGTTCGTGGCCACCCCTTCGGGGATCACGGCGTCAGGCAATAGATAGATAGATAGAAGAAAAACAAGTGACGCATTATAAGTAAAGGAAGAAAAACAAGTGACGCATTATAAGTAAAGGTAGAAAAACAAGTGACGCATTATAAGTAAAGGAAGAAAAACAAGTAACGCAATATAAGCAAAGGAAGAAAAACACGCGAGTTGAAGTGACGCATTATAAGTAAAGGAAGAAAAACAAGTGACGCCGCCCCGGAAGACAAAAGCGCATCGTCAAAGCCAGGCGAAGGAAAATCGACGACCCGCAAAATGGAATTAGATCTCCCCTCAGACGGTCGCTATCGGGCCTAATACCTTTTATTCGGGCGATTATCAGTGTTAATGCTTCTTGGTCCATCCTGTCTCTATCTGGGGCGCCGTCTCACAGCCTTTGAGAAAACGTTAATGGTCTTTGGCGATAGGGGATTGAGAGAGTGGTAAGATGGGGGGGGGAGAGAGAGAGAGAGAGAGAGCGCGCGGAAGAAACTCAGATTGTAAAGAAATATGACCACCAAAGGGCATACTAGTGCAAAAAAGAAGACATTATATATATAATTTAATGTTATCACATAATGTCATAGACATTAATAATTATGCAAACGCCACATCAATTCAATCAGAGACACACTATTAGTTAACTGATTTGACTGCTCTACATCAGGTGTTAAAGACCGAACAGGTGATAAAACCATAGGGAGAGTCCTCAATTAAACTAATGTGATGGAGAGACGTGGCATAATAAGGGACACACTCCATTAAACCTTCCCGCACTGGTACTGATGGTTGGGTTGATGGGTAGATGTAGGTGTGAGTAGATTATGAGGAGGTGTGAGTAGATTATGGGTAGGTGGGAGTAGTAGATTATGGTAGGTGGGAGTAGATTATGGGTAGGTGGGAGTAGTAGATTATGGGTAGGTGGGAGTAGTAGATTATGGGTAAGAGTGAATATATTATCAGGTGTGAGTAGATGATGGGTAGGTGATTGTAGATTATGGGTAGGTGTAAGTAGATTATGGGTAGGTGGGAGTAGATGAAGGTGTGAGTACATTATAGCTAGGTGTCCAGGTAGATAAATTGTTACGCCCAGAGATAATATAATAAGTTAAGGACAAAATGTTTTGGTAGATAGATTTGTCTTTGATATGCAGAAAATCAGAAGCTAAGCTTATATTATATGCAACCATATGTTTAATAATGATTACCTTAACTTACATTTTTTTGTTTAATATATATGTTTATATAATTATATGAAAACACTTTTGGAATTAAATGGTTGATATAAACTATATTTATTCAATAAGGCTTGGCGCACATCATCCGTAACTTAGTAACCCTAATAGGAGTTAGTAAGAGCAAGGATATGAACTATTACTATCGCAAAACCCATTATGAAATAAACAAGAGTCGCACTTGAAATGAAATGGTTAATTAATGGGGGGGGGGGGGGGGGTTTGTGGGCCTCCTTCTCCTTCATGCTCAGGCCCATTAGTTATGAGTTTTTAAAAATTTGTCCCATTAGTTTGCCGATTTTATTACCTTTCGTGCCATTTAGGTGTCGATTTTATCCTGGCGAGCGATAGCGAGCCTGCAATTTAGGAAGAACTGTCCTTTGGCCGTGTCATTTTTCTATCTAAAAATGCAAACATTTATCTCGAAGGGTGGATTCGGGGGGGTTGTATACAGATTGATAAAGGTCAAGGGAGCAAACTAAAACAAATACATAATAATACTATCAAACTAAAACAAATACATAATAATACTATCAAACTAAAACAAATACATAATAATACTATCAAACTAAAACAAATACATAATAATACTATCAAACTAAAACAAATACATAATAATACTATCAAACTAAAACAAATACATAATAATACTATCAAACTAAAACAAATACATAATAATACTATCAAACTAAAACAAATACATAATAATACTATCAAACTAAAACAAATACATAATAATACTATCAAACTAAAACAAATACATAATAATACTATCAAACTAAAACAAATACATAATAATACTATCAAACTAAAACAAATACATAATAATACTATCAAACTAAAACAAATACATAATAATACTATCAAACTAAAACAAATACATAATAATACTATCAAACTAAAACAAATACATAATAATACTATCAAACTAAAACAAATACATAATAATACTATCAAACTAAAACAAATACATAATAATACTATCAAACTAAAACAAATACATAATAATACTATCAAACTAAAACAAATACATAATAATACTATCAAACTAAAACAAATACATAATAATACTATCAAACTAAAACAAATACATAATAATACTATCAAACTAAAACAAATACATAATAATACTATCAAACTAAAACAAATACATAATAATACTATCAAACTAAAACAAATACATAATAATACTATCAAACTAAAACAAATACATAATAATACTATCAAACTAAAACAAATACATAATAATACTATCAAACTAAAACAAATACATAATAATACTATCAAACTAAAACAAATACATAATAATACTATCAAACTAAAACAAATACATAATAATACTATCAAACTAAAACAAATACATAATAATACTATCAAACTAAAACAAATACATAATAATACTATCAAACTAAAACAAATACATAATAATACTATCAAACTAAAACAAATACATAATAATACTATCAAACTAAAACAAATACATAATAATACTATCAAACTAAAACAAATACATAATAATACTATCAAACTAAAACAAATACATAATAATACTATCAAAATATAACAAATACAAATAAAATTGAGATTATCATATCTGACTACAAGAGTGCTTCTTTGTGCAGGATATAACATTTCACGCCGGTAGGAAGATACATATGAAGCAACTGACGAAATAATAGCGTGATACGGATTAATACATAACAACCAAATTTGTCTCATAACATCACAGGCACATAAACCGCATCATCAGAACCCCATCTCCGTTTTCGCAGCTTAAGGATCCGCAAACTTACGATCACAAAAAACCCTTCAAGACGATCGCTTTAGTACCCGAGAGGCAGCGAAATTCAAAGGACCGGCGACCCGTAATTACCGAGCCCCAGAGATCAAGGATAATGTGACAGGCACTTTGTTATTGACACCAGAAATTACGGTCTAAATGGTCAAAGTGCCCGATTTTGATAGAAGCTTCCGATTAGCGGGCGAGCGTAAGGTATGGGCGCCCCGCTGCGATCCAGATGAGAGGGACTGGGGCGGTGCTGTGTCATGTGGGGATTCGAAACCTTTAGGAGACGGGAATCGGACAACTCTTTACCGGGATGTAGCTAGTGTTGGGGGAATCAGACCCATATGTAACAGAAATAACGTTAACGCAACATATAATAGTTTATTATGAGATGAAAGGAGCTGGCGTGGCGTTGTTATGCTTGTGAGGGTTCGAAACCTTTAGGAAACGGGCATCAGACAACTCATTACTGAGATGTTGCTATTGTTGGGGGAATCCGACCCATATGTAACATAGTCAAATATACCGCAACACATATAAAAGCGAAGAACGAAATAAAAGGATATGCGGTGCTGTGTCTTGTGGGGATGCAAAACCTTTAAAAGACGGGACTTTTTTTTTCCGAGATGTGGTTATAATTAGTGTTGAGAGGTAGACCCATATGGATGTGCGGCAATTATAAACAGTGATGCACATTTTGTTGAGAGTTAGATTCATAGCACACGTGTATATAACGGGTATCGAGAGTGAATGTAGCATAGCATTTAAGGCGATGTTTTGTGGCCATATATTTACTGAGAAACACACACGCATAATGTCGCCGATTGTAGAATACCTGTTTACTAAAGGGTTTAATGCATGAGCCTTCAGGCTACATATGCAAGAGAGAGATAGAGAGAGGTAGAGATAGAGAGAGAGAGAGTCTTTTATCATGTGAGCAGGTCTGTCAAACTACAATAATTACTGAAGGATAATGCGCAAATAAAATTATTTAATCTTTCCGAGTACGTAATCCTACAGATTTTTTTTATGCATGACTGCCATATGTGGCAAATATTGAAGATATTAATTTGAAAGGCGGTAACATATCAGGTCAAATTAATTTTATGAAAGGCATGTAAAGATCCTATGTGAGTTTATAAAGCGTTGCAAGTGAGAAATAAAATACATATGATCTAATTGCCAAACGGGTGTAAAACAGCAAAATACAAAGGCCAAACTAACAGATAAACCCTTCCAAACAGCTCAAGAATAAAGTGAAAACAAGTCAAAGGTTAAATATACCCCGATTCTTCAACCAGACCAAGTAAAACAGGCACACAGTAACATAAATGCAAAACCCAAACTAACAAATGAGCCCTTCCAACTAGCTCAAAAATAGAGTAGAAAAATCAAGCAAAGGTTAAAAAATAATCTCCAGCCAGACCGCGTTAAAAGACCCAAATGCCAGGACCTCGGACCACTTATGACCACTTGAGACCAGCCATGGGTCGCTGCTGATGGTCCTGCTATGGTGGAGGAGGGAAGAGGTGGAAGAAGGGTACCTAGAATAACAGTGTACTGATTAAAAGATTCCTGGAAGCCACTGGGTCGCCATCTTGGTTCCAAATCTTTCCTAAGCTTTCGATGCAGACAGAAGAGTTAAGTAAGTACCTGTATACACTTATGGATAGTGCTAGTATTAGGTATAAATGGAATTCTATCAACAGGTTAAACGTGTCTTTCAATGTTAAGACTCTAAGATAATTATATTTCGCTTAGACACAGTGATAGTACAGAGTCTAAGCGAAGCAGGATAACAATTTTTAAAGGACTATCAATTAGCATATTTAATTCCAGCTATGCCCGAAAGATCCAAGGTTAGAGCAAAGCGACCTCTCGTATTGAAGTGTTAATCATTAAGTGCAGACACAGCGGGAAATAGGAAACACAACGCAAGTCAGAATCAAGATGGCGTGCAAATATCCAAGTCTGTGGAACCCTGTCTTCCCAAGCTACCTTAAGAGAGGGGTTGATTCGTCACGGGTGGTGCTGATGAGGCGGAGGGGGTCGAATCCTCACAGGCTGGACTTCTTTTAAGAGGGTACATTTGTCACAGATCTGGAGCTGAGGAGGAGAGGGTGTGTGTGTGTGTGTGTGTGATGATGATTCGTATGAGGGAGGTTGATGATGAGGGAGGTGTGTGTGTACTTAAGTGTATGTGTGCGAATGTAGGTGTGTTATTGTGTTTAAGTATTTGAGTGTGTGTGAGGTTAAGTGTGTGTATGTGTGTTGGAGTATGTATGCTTAAGTGTGTATGTGCGTGTATATGTGAGTGTGTGTATGTGTGTGTATATGTGAGTGTGTGTGTGATGATTCGTAGAGGGGGCTAGAGGGGGTAATGACGAACCAGAGTTGGCTATGAACTATATCCGGGTTCTAAAGGCCTTGAGCTTTTGCCCATCGCTCATTTGAATCTATACCGAACCCAAACGTTATAACATTGGTTTAATTATGTCCCAGATACGACACAATGTACATTGTCGCTTCAAGGGGATTTTTGAAATTATTTGTTTGTTATTATTTTTCATTATTATTTGTTTAGGTGTCTGTTGTGTGTGTGTGTGTGTGTGTATGTGTGTGCTTATATATTTTTTATGTTTATTATCTATTTAGTTTCCTCCCTAGACCTCTATCATGCTTAAAAGTACACACCCTGGACCCCCTTTCTAGATAAATGTGTACATGTTCGCTATCGCTCGCCAGGAAAAAATCAACACCTAAATGGCACGAAAGATCTTAAAATTTACAACGAAATGGGCCGAAAGGTGTTAAAATCGCCAAACTAATGGGCCGAACATCTTAAAATCTCAAAACAAGTGGGGCTAAACACGAGGGAGAAGGGGGACCAGAAAAACCGGCCATATCCCCTTAACACCAGCAAGATTCCCCCTTCGAGCGACGAGACGATTGCGTAGCCGAATTACCCGGTACAGTTCGTCGCTTGCGGCAACTCGGAACAGAAATATATAGATTACCGGAGGTGAATTCGGTTCCCGTTGCCTTGGCCCGATTTTTACCTTGGACATTTCCGATATGTAATTTTAGCCTTGGGTCTATCGAGAGCAATTTTTTTTTCTATTAATATTTAATTTTGCAAACCGAGTTACTACACACTTTTCAAGGGTAAGCTTGCATAATTCGGTGATCAAAATTAAAGATACTAATACGAATACAATAAAGTGATGAATATATAAATACGTTAATCTTATATATTTTTGACAAACGTTAAATATTTGTTCCCGTTCTAATCACAATTCAACATCCGTTTGACTTTTTCTTAATAATAATAATGTGTGTGTGTGTGTGTGTGTGTGTGTGTGTGTGTGTGTGTGTGTGTGTGTGTGTGTGTGTGTGTGTCTGAGCTCTCATTTTCGAATTCAACCTTTCGAACAATATTTGTCATCGTGATATCGATCTTTTCCAACGTAAGGAAGCGAACCTAGAATTTCTCCCCCCCCCCCCTCTCTCTCATTTTAATCTTTCTATCATATTACATACTCAGATTTCAGCATTTCCCTTCCCGACTCATTTTGAAACTTAGTATCGACAATTTCTTTTAACTCTTACTCCTCAAGCTGTTCAATGTTCCCCTTTCATTTCAAGCACTATATAAACTAGGTAAATACTGTTCTTTATCATTTTATTCATAATCCTTTATGCTAATGATGTTTCATATTTGTCTGTATATTTCATTATATTTGGATTAGTCGTTATATCTCCTTGCGATATTCTCTTTCTTGTTTAACTGTCATAATTCTTACACGATCATAATGTATATTTTTGCCATTTCTTAAAATAGTTCTCAATCGTCTGTGTGTGTGTGTGTGTGTGTGTGTGTGTGTGTGTGTGTGTGTGTGTGTGTGTGTATATATATATATTGTTCGGCAATATTAAAAGGCAATTTACGTCTGATTGCTCTTGAATGAAAATGTATACGAATTTTTGCACATAGCATACATTATTTTTTTAGTTTAGATGCCGATACCAAAGCAAAAGAAACTCCGAAATGTTTACAAAAATGTTGCTTATCTATAAATGCCAGAAAACCCGCTCGTGTGATATTTGTCTTCAAGCAACATTGTCTCCGCGACCTTATACTCGTTTTGTCGTGTTTCCCAATCCCCCCTTTGCCCAATCCCATCATATATCAACATGGGTTGGAGCTAGTGTTGTCATTAGAGCAGTCGTCGAATCAGATACCGGGAGACTTATTGATCAACCTTTTGGGGAATATTGAAGCAGCAAGAAAGTAATGGAAAAAAAATATATAATGAAGAGGAGAGAGAGAGAGAGAGAGAGAGAGAGAGAGAGAGAGAGAGAGAGAGAGAGAGAGAGAGAGAGAGAGAGAGAGATAGAGAGAGAGAGAGAGAGAGAGAGAGAGAGAGAATAGAATAAAAGTTGCTTCGTGTCTCCGATTTGCGTTTATCTTTATTTTATTTTGTCTTGCGTCCTGGATTTTTCTGCCTCAATCCTTATATGAGGGTTTGTTTTATATTTCGACTCGCATTGATGTAGAACTAAGTATATACCAAGATGGTATATACATTCCATATATAGCGTATATTATTAGTTGTATAGTTCTTAAAATTACTTTGGTTTGTATCTATCTGCACACTAATAATATGAATATGTTATAGGACATCACAAAAACAAGAATATTAATACAAAAAATATAAAAAATAAAAATAAAACACACATATTACTTTTTTTCAGTTTTCAGGTAACTTTGAAATTATATGTTATTTCTTATTCCATTATCTCACCAAAATTCTCAGTGCTGTAAACGCCTCCACCCTCATTACCACCCACCTCCACCCAAACATTCTACCACTCAGTTCCACCCACCCTTTTCGCTTCCACCCTATCCACACACCTCCACCCATAGCCTCCGCCCTATTCACCCACTTATATACTGCCCACCCACAGTTTTCACCCTGCCAGACTTATTACTTTACCAATTCCTTCCTTCCTTCATCTACAGCCAGTATCATCGTCGTCTTCCTTATCGTCATCAACACCTTCATCATTATCATCATTATAAACCGGAATTAGTCTGCTAATGATAATCCATTCCACTTTCTACTTACTTTCGTCCAACCTGCATCTAATTCAATTATACCACTTTCCTCAGCACGTCGACCAATATTTGCCTCTCCAACCACTCTCAATACCAATCCTTGCTATGTCAAATACAACCCAACCAATCCCTCTGCAATAAACCTAATCTCTAACACCTCAACGTCACCCCATCTAATCCCGTCATCCACCCCAACTGTGCCCTTCCCATTCTCTTCCTCTGAACCTCACCCAATCACTGTCAACCCCAACTATAATCCCTCTCACCCTCACTAAACCCCTCACACATCCCAATTGACCTTTACCCAACCACACCCCACCCTTAACAGCACAACCCAATCCCTTCTGCCCTCATGCCACCCTACCCAATGGCACCCCCTACCCAGAACAGTCCCCATCCAATCCAACCTAATTGCACCCCTAACCACCCACCCAATCCCTCCGACCCCCACTACATCCAGCCTAATCGCACCCCTACCCACTCATAACAGCCCCATCCAATCCCTCCTACCCCAACTCAACCCACCTAACCCCACTCCCACCCACACAATCCCAACCCAATCACACCCCCACCCTCCACAGCACCCAACACAATCTCTCCTGCCCACACCCACACCCCAAGCCCCCACAACCATCAACACTTAGAGTCGTGAGCGCCAACGTAAGATTTGATCCTATTTCAGCGACCACAATGACACAGCCCAAGACTCGATAAATCCCATTGGGTATCACGTTTCTCGAGGAGACTGGGGGATTATTTTCCTTGTGTTTTTGTTTCTTTCTTTCCTTGTGTGTGTGCGTGTGTGTGTGTGTGTGTGTGTGTGTCGAGATCTGTCTAAAAGACATTTCTTGTGGTTCTTTTTCTTGCCGATGTTTAAGGATAAGGTGAGGGGTTCTTTGCATAGTCGGAATAAAAGTATAAAATTTCGACACAATCTGTTATGTTATGTGGTATTCTCGTGTGTGTGTGTGTGTGTGTGTGTGTGTGTGTGTGTGTGTGTGTGTGTGAATGCATATATTTCTTTGTCACTAATTTTGAAGCGCTGAAAAATGGAGAAGAAAATGAATTACGTTTGTGTATTCTTAGTTTTCACTTTTAAACCTTCCTAATACGCGGTCCGCCCTGCCCGTAATGAGAAAAGTGGTGGAGTTTGTCAACATAATTCCAGAGACATCAAGTGTTAGAGAGAAGGAAACCCAAGCATTTACTTCTAAGATTAAAAGATAGTCACTGGTGTGTGTGTGTGTGTGTGTGTGTGTGTGTGTGTGTGTGTGTGTGTGTGTGTGTGTGTGTGTGTGTGTGTGTGTGTATATACAGTATATGTGTGTGACGTTGATCATATCTCACCCCACATCCTCACCTTTGTCATGCTAATACAACAAATCCTAATTACATATTGTTTTCATGTACATCCAATCCCCACCCCCTCTCCCACTAATTGAACAATAGTATTTTTTTCTCTCGAACAAAAGACCTGTGACCGTTTGCTGTACGTGATATCTCCCTTTTTGTGAGGTTATTAACTTGTAATATATTTTGTGTTATATACTCAAAGAGGTCGATTGTAATTATGGGTATTATGGGCGTAATTTATTCCCGATTGTTCCATTGTCCAAGGGCTTCAAGGTATTTGATGATTGATTATTAAATTGCGGTTTGGTAGGTGATGTATGAGGAGCAGGAGAGGTGTTGGGGAGGGGAGGCATGGGGGGGGAAGAGATTGGGAGGGGAAAGGATGAGGAGCAGGAGAGGTGTTGGGGAGGGGAGGCATGGGGGAAGAGATTGGGAGGGGAGGCATGGGGGAAGAGATTGGGAGGGGGTAAGGATGAGGAGATTAAAGCAGGGAAAGTGATGATGTAAGGAGGGAAAATAGGTTAAAAAAGGAGCAGAAAGTAAGACCATTGGATGAATACGAAAGAGGCATGAGGCAAAATACTAACTAAGCCAACACGGCGCTAAACAGGATAGAAACCTCAACAGAACAATACGCCACCAAAATTGAATTATCAAATCCTCCCCAAAGTTGTATAATATGGAGAGAACAAAAGTGTGTGGAGGGTCGCATTTACATACAGTATAATGATCTAAACTTCCCTCTGTCATTGTGTCCGCTAACGTATTCCTTTCACCTCCTGTCGCATTGCAATTCAATAGATGACATTGAGATATGCCATGGATACCGCAATTATCACCTGTTTTTTGTATCCATGCCGGAGTGTTGTATCTAGGAACTTGATCAATTTATCTGTACTCTATGTAAACACACACACACACACACACACACACATATTATGTATGTACCGGGTATTATATATATATATATATATATATATATATATATATATACAGTATATAAACATAATAACTGGTAAGAATTCTGAATGACCTAAATAAGCTATACAATGGCTGTTAATCAAATGTAATTATCGGAGAGAGGAGTGTTCCTTGGGAACCGTATCTTCAGCAGGAATAGAAGTACAAATTACCCCTCCTTTGTATTAACCCTATCATTCTGCCCCATATATATATTTTGTTTTTGTTTTTGTTATGTTCTAATTATTTTCAATAAGCTTTTAAGCTTTCATATTTGTAATATTATCTTTTGATTTGTAGACCACTGAAGATGACACCAGTGTGATGTCGAAACGTTTGATAATAAAGTATGGAACTGCTCGTAGCGTACTTTGTACTTCTATTCTTGCTGAAAATGTAATTATATTTGATAATACTATGTTCTCGCCTGCGACAAAACTGATGCCCATGACAGTTCTATAACATTTATGACCTACTGTAGATTGAACACCTATATCAAGTATTACCCATCAATATACTTTCTTAGTGCTATAATTGACCACATGTATTGTTGCTTGTGGAATTCTTAAAATAATGCAAAGTGTACACCAGTATAATATTGTGTGGCTATTTTATGATGGTATAGCCACACGTCAAAGGGTATATTTCATGAAAAGGTGCAGATTCCATACACAGGAAAGGCTCAACAGGTAAGATGTAACAACGGAGTGAAACAGAGGAGGGCTTGCAACGAGAGATACAGTATTATGCAACATGTCTAGCACTGTAAAACAAATATAGCAACTTACCTCACAGATAGTCTCTAGTGCATGATAGGGGGAGGGTGGAGGGGGGGGGGGGTTCTGGGTGTCCTATAAACTGCCGCGAATGAATAATGATGAAAAAACGGCCCTAAAATGCGGTGAACAATAGCGTCGCATGCAAATAGAGATGCTGAAAATATCGCCCCATTGTGCTATCTGTCACTTGATCCCTTCCTGTTTCCTTCGCTTGTTCGCCTATTAATCATCATTCAGGCTTTGTCTCGACACCGTCCTGTTCTCCCATTTGCATAAACACTGGGGCTTTAATTTGCTGTTGCCCTTTTTTATGCTGTGACATAGCTCAATATACAGATGGGAATGTTGGTAGCTAAATAGATGGCGTGTGATATAAACAGGTAAACATATACAGTTTATATATATGTTCTATGTATATTGTTACGGCTGGATCGGCAATACATATTCGGGATTCTTGATCGTAGGACAGAAATGGCTTATGTGACAACGACACGCTCGATTCCAGTCCCAAATACTATATGCTCCAGACAACAAAAGCACCAACGCCCTACAGAGTTATCGTCTATGGTAACGAGGTACCTTAACTCGGCGAAAGTGTACAACAGGGGTAGGCTATGAGGCTAAACTCCCTCAGACATTTATAGGTTACGTTATTACTAAAGAAATGCAATACTCAAGAAACTACGTTAATATTAAGCCTCTAATAATGTAGAATAGAAGCAGGCTAAAGGTATGACAGTGAAATGCTAAATGACAAATGTACACGCCTACTTGAAAGCGCGTGCACTAGAATAACTGTCCCCTACTAACATGCACTAGCATGTAGCATACAAGATGTTCATGATCCAGTAGATACCTAATAATACACATGGAAGGAACATAAATAGTAGTCACTTATTGTAATAATGAATCTATACTTGGAATAACTAAAAGGTTGCAGGCAACAGTACTGCGCCGGTAGCCTACTACCGCATAGGCTACTTCGCTTCTCTCACTCTGTCTCCCCTCTGAGTCCGTATGCGCCCTACGCAACGGAACTCCGGACACAGCAGCAAAACGACAGTGCAGTTAATTGATACATGAAAGTATTAATAGTGTTGTCTTGTGTGTGAGTAATGTGTATTGTAAAGTGTTACATACATAAACTTAAAGAGAGCTGCAATGCATAGTAAAATAAAGATATAACCCACTCATCATCCCCATGTGTTCTAGCTAGCAGGCCAAGTCACAGGAACAACGAGTCCCAGCACCGAAAGCGAGAACCCAGGAAAAGACTGCAGAGAACACAAGGACAGATAAATTACGTTACTCTACTATACCGGCACTACGAGCGAGCTGTAGTCTCTGGTACTACAGTCGCTCCTGGCTCGGTAGGCAAATCAAGGCTAAGTCCTCGCCCCTCTACAGACAACTCCTGGGCATGGTCGGGCTCTTACACATGGCACTAGTCTAGTCACAAATTGGATGATGAGCTGGGCATATAACTCGTGAACATGTAGAACGTTCACCAACTATCCTCATCAAGAAGATCGCTGTTCACATTAACCCCTTAAATCTAATACATGTAAATATATGCTTGTCCTAAGAGTAATACGAGAGGTGAGTGCTGAAACTCCTTTAGGACCTCAAGGGAAGGGTATGCATTTAAATAGAGAGAAGAATGAAATGAGAGTAATGTCGTCAGAGAGAAAGAGTGCAACCGTGAGAAATTGGGAGAGAGGGCAAGGGATGTTAGAATCTCAAAGGTTCTAGGCAACCTGGTCATAGAGCACACAGCGAGCCTCCAGGCAATGTGCTGTACGACAACATGGGCAGCCCAGACAGCATAGGCAGGCGGCAATGTACTACCAACTCTGTCGAACCTAGCTATAAGCGCAGGGCTGCCAACCGGTCCATACGTCTGGCAACCACCCCCCCGGCAGCGTGGCGCACCGCTACCCTCTCGCTCTGAAGTCTAACTCACTCTCTCTCTCTGAATTCCCACTGTCTTATCTATCAACTTCTCTATTGATACTACATATTAAATGGAAGGTCTCGACATGGCTTAAAACAAAACCCACCACTGGTTAGCAAATGACGAGACCTTTGCAGAGATACAAAGAACATAGTTATACGTTGTCACACTCAATATAAGCAGCCAGCATGGTACACGGTCCGTGACGGTACAGTGGAGTACCAAGGAGTACAATCAGGTTACGTTGCTACGCACTGGGTGCGTCACAGCCCCCCCAAGATTTTAGATAATCGACCTTAGAAGCATTATCAAAATCTGACAGGCAACCAACCGACCTGCTACCCTTAGCTGCCACTAATTGCAAAAGGTGCACAACAACTGAAGTGTGAATTATACATAAAACACAATATCGCATGCATCATGCTACAACAATAAAGACTTACAAAACTAAAACAAATTTTCTCGTTTATTTTATTGTTTTATAATCTTTTTGGACGGCGTTATGATAGCCTAATTTTACTCCTGCTCAACCCACACACCGTGCACGACTATCCTGGATCATCAACCCTTGATAGACAATCTGCTATCACGTTCTCACTCCCGGCAATATGCTGAATGTTGAGATTATACTCTTGGAGCATTAGGGACCACCTGGTCAACCGCATATTCCGATTGTGAAACTGATTTAGGAATTTCAAGGGATGATGGTCCGTATAAATCGTCACTACCGGGCCGTAGGCTGGAACATAAACTTCGAAATGTTTGAGCGACAAAACGATAGCAAGAAGCTCCTTCTCTATAGTCGAGTAATTCCTTTGTGCCGAATTAAACTTGCGAGAAAAGAAGCTCACTGGGTGTTCCAAGCCCTCGGAATCAGTCTGCAGTAACACTGCCCCGGCACCCACACCGCTGGCATCAGTCGCCAGCTGAAAACTCCTGGAGAAGTCTGGGGCTCTCAAAATCGGATGTGTACACAGCAGGTGCTTGACTAGGTCGAAAGCCCTCTGACACTCCGCAGCCCAACAGAACTTCACTGACTTCGACAGTAGATCAGTTAACGGTGCTAAGACAGTAGAGTATCCCCGGATGAAGCGCCTATAATAGCCTATCATACCTAGGAACCGCATGACCTGGCGCTTAGTGGTGGGCCTGGGAAACATATTGATAGCCTGTATCTTGCTCAGGGGGGGGCACACCCGGCCTAACCCGACCACGAAGCCAAGATACTGCACAGTAGCCTTTACAAACTCGCACTTCCTCAGGTTCACCACCAGCCCAGCATCGTGCAACTTCCCAAACAGGGTCTCTAAGTGCCTTAGGTGATTTTCAAAATTGTCATCATACACTATCACGTCATCAAGGTAGACCGTGCAGTTAGGGATTTCGTCACAAATATCGTTCATCAGGTTCTGAAACGTGGCAGGTGCGTTCTTAAGCCCATAAGGCATTACGTTACATTGGTAGGTCTTGCCATCTACCACAAAACCACAAACTTGCTTAGCTCGGTCCGACAGGGGTACTTGCCAGTAGCCTTTTACAAGATCAATTTTAGTAAGGTACTTTGCATTCCCTATCTTGTCCACGCTGTCGTCAACTCGAGGCAAAGGGTAAGGGTTGGTAGTGGTCAAGCCATTTAGCCTACGAAAATCTATGCAGAACCGCACCTTGCCGTCAGGTTTTGGCTGCAACGTGACGGGTGATGTCCACTTCACATAACCTTCAGTGATCATCCCTCTCTCAACCATGTACTTTAACTCCTCCCGTAAAGCTGGCAACTTTACCGGGGGCACACGGTAGGGCACTGACTTGAAGGGCACATTATCACCGACGTCCACGTCGTGCGTTACCTGAGTAGTGAGACCTGGGTGTTCGGCGAAAACAGAGGGGTATGACCCGAACAGGCCTAGGACAGCAGCACCCTGGTGCTCAGGCAGGTGACTTACAGCTTGCCTAGCCTCTTGTTCAGTATTCCCCGCCCACTGTTCCGCGGAAATGACACAGTCCCAGCTATCCTCCTCAGCAGCATGACTGTCCCCACCTCCTTCTCCACCCTGGCCGCTGCAGGCCAGCACAGGGACAGTGAGAGGCTCTGAGGGGCGTCTCACATACTCTTTCATGAGGTTAACATGACATAACTGATGTTTTTTTCTACGGTCAGGTGTTGCAACGAGATAATCAAGGTCGGACAGTTTCTTAGCCACCACATACGGCCCAATAAACTTGGCAGAAAGGGGGTGTCCAGGCAAAGGTAAAAGCAACATTACCTCCTGACCCACCGAAAACTCCCGAAGCTTCACCTTGGCGTCATACTGGTGCTTCATGACCGCCTGTGCATTAACCAAGTTATTACCTGCCGCTGCCATGCAACCTATAAGTCTCTCCCGGCTCTCAAGGATATATTTAAGTACAGACCCCGGCTTCTCTTCGCCCTCCCAGATCTCTTTCACCATACTTAAAGGTCCTCTCACATTATGGCCAAAGACTAGTTGATTTGGACTGAACCCCAGGCTCTCTCCTGGGACTTCACGTGCAGCGAACAGAACATACGGCAGACCCAAATCCCAATCAGTGTCATGTTCTGCACAGTAACAGCGTAGCATACTCTTCAGGGTCGAGTGCCACCGCTCCAAGACTCCCTGACTCTCGGGATGGTAGGCTGACGACACTACAGAACATATACCGTGCAACTGAAGGGTTTGCTTGAACAATTTGGATGTAAAATTGCTCCCCTGGTCTGACTGCACCTCACGTGGAAATCCATAACGGGAACAGAACAATAATAAGTTTTTAACAACTGCCTTTGCCGAGCCGTTTCTCATGGGGTATGCGTCCGGGTATCTCGTAGCCACATCCATGATTGTCAACAGGAATTTATTGCCACTACTAGTAGGCGGGAAAGGGCCAACCAAATCTACTACAACTTTGCTGAACGGAGGCCCGGTGACAGGTATGGGAAACAAAGGTGCCTTCGGGATGGTCTGGTTAGGCTTCCCCGTTGTCTGGCAGGTCGCACACCCAGCCACCCATGCACAGACATCAGCCTTGACCCCAGGCCACCAGAAAAACCTGCCCAATGCCGCCAATGTTTTTGTTACCCCCAAATGACCCGCCACCGGCACATCATGCGCCAGACACAATAAGGACTCTCTATACTTATTTGGAACAACCACCTGGTCTACTACCCTCGCACCGCCCTCCCACTTCGATTTGGGGTCTAGAAATCTGCGGTACAATATCCTGTTGAGCCTAAAGAAATCTCCCGGCTTCGCATCCCCATCTTCCTCCAACTCTATGGCACCATTGCTATAACGAGCTAGGCTAGCGTCTTGCAGCTGCTGCTCACTAATGTCCCTGGGCGTCAATGCATCAAGATGGTTTTGTAATAAGACATTACCCCAGCTAGTAGGCTCTACTGCCTTAGTGGCTCTCGCTACAGCTCTTGCCTCACGCGAAGTCTTACCCAACTCTGCCTTGTTACACACCATATCTGGGCCAGAGTCAACTCCCGTGTTTATTATAGGTCCAAGTACCGAATCACCGAGAAGTGCAGCAGAATCAATGTCCCTTTTCCTGCCCTTAGCAACCTTCTCCTGATCCTTCCTCCACTGTCCCCGAGGTTGAGTGCTAGGCTGTGCAGGAGCCGCAGAGCGAGATCGGGTTACCACACAGGCCATCTCATCCTGTTGGCACCTCCCAACCCATTCCCGATTCTCACCATCCACGTCGGCCGCCCTCTCGGCAACGACTAAGGGTGGAGTCCCGGAAGTGGGCACCGCAAAGTCGTTGCCGAGAAGAAGGTCGACGCCCTCAACTGGCAAACACTCAACGATCCCTACATCCAGCTCCCTGCACACCTCTCCCACTCTCAACTCCAACCTCACAAGTGGGTATGACCTCGTAGCATTTATACCCTGCACCACAACAACTCTGGCCGCATTTATCGGTTTCCCTGTGAAGTTCCTCAACAAAGTTTGCGAAGCCCCCGTATCCCTCAGCAAGTCAACCCTCCGTAGTTCACTCCCCCAGCTCACAAACCCGTGTCCCCGATGGCTACAGAAAGTGTCCCGGACAGGTGTCGAGCCTTCCGTACGCTTCTTTACCGCGTGTGCCTCAGCTGCTGACAACCTACCCCGGGCAGTTGCTGCAGCCTTCAGAGACACACCGATACTGTGAACCAATGACACCGGCTTAGCGGGAGTGTTACTAGGGCACTCACGTGAATAATGGCCTAGCTTCTGACATTTGTAACATTTCACATCCCCAATGGGCTTCTTCCCTTGTGCGGGCGAAGAAGGGGCCTGACCTTTAGTAAACGGGAGAGGCTTGTGTTTGTAGGTGTTATTAGGTGCAATGCATTTAGTGTGGTTATGTGTGTCATAGGATTTGTTATTATCGAAAACTCTGGTGGGTGGGGTATAGCGCCCCTTCTGCCCTGACTCAGCCCTCTGAGTGGCACCGCAACCACGAATCAATGATAATCTGAGGTCTGCCATCTTGGCAGCCTCCTCTACTGTCTTGGGACATTTTTCCTTAATGTTCAGCGTTAGATCGGTTCCAGTACATTTGTAAAACTGTTCCAGATAGAAAAGTTGCTTAATTTCCTCAGCCGACTCTGCGTGCTCGGACCGAAACCAGTTATTACCTGCATCTGTTAAGTCCCGTGCGTGCTCCATAAAACTGACGTCGCTCTTCTTATTCACGCCACGGAACTTCAATCTATAAGTTTCGGGTTGCAGTTCGTAGGCCCGGAGCACAGCCTCCTTCACCAGTCCATACACTACACTCTCGTCCAGTGACAGTGCATCGTAGGCTTTCAACCCCTTACCCACTAGACGTGATGAAACTAATGCTGCCCATTTAACCTCCGGCCAGTCATACTCACGACACTTCTTTTCGAAACGAGCAAAAAACTCAGTCACTGCTGTCTCATCAAATGCGGGTACTAACTTAATTAAATGCGAAAGTGAGTCTGTAACCCGGTGCCCACCACCGAGATGACGCCCCGTGGTCTCTACTCTAGACTTCTCGACATCCATTTCAGCCTGGTACCTGGTTGCATCCTGATTGGCTTGGATTCTAGCAACCTCTATGCGTTCTATACTAGCCTGTTGTATCCGAGTCTCCTGCAGCTTAAACTTAGCTAGTTCTAGCTGAAATAACATCTCAGGAGACAGGCCTGTAGGGGGAGAGCACAAAATGGGGGATCCACACCGAGACGTGTTTACGGGTAAGCCAGCTTGCCCTTGAGAACCCTCCTGCTGCATCGTGCTAAGACTCGCTGGCTGAGGGCCCAGCTCAGGGGTAGAGTGGAATGGAGGCTTGGAGGGAACCCCCCAAGACCCCACTCCACCCACCGCCCCATCGC